>PITA01010565.1:0-35002 GCA_004023965.1 Spilogale gracilis
GTACGCACACTGTAAGACTGTGAGTTACAAAATCGAGCTAAGGGGAGAGAGCCTTTAAGTCTAGCTCTGGAATGAGGAATCTGGCAGGTATAATTCAGAGGGACCTCCAAGGCATTGGAGGGTGGGGGCGGTCCCCAAAATGTATGAATGCTTCTTTACCCAGGGCTAGGATTTCCCAAATGCAGATCACCGGGGGGCATTTGTAAAAAAATGGAGTTTTCCTGTCACTGTCTGGGAGATGTTGGGTTCAGTACATTTTGGCTTAGGATCAGGAATTCAGATATTAAGGGATTCTTATGCTCTGGAAAATGGAGGAACACTGCTCTGGGCCAGCAGCCTGTGAAGCAGTGAATCCTATAAGGCAATGGGGTTTTGATGTCAGCCGCTGCCCCATTCCTAATCTATTTAAGGAATTGCAAGATCCAATTCCGATGCATTAAAGAAAACACTAGTGTTTAAGTCCCAGTAACCTGTTGGTGCTTGTCAAATGTACCTTAGGGAATTAATATTCTCGTTTTACTTATTTATTTATTTTATTTTTTCATATTTTCATTTTAAAGAATGCTTTGGGTCCCTTTATGATTCAGCAGTTACTGGAAGATGGCCTCTCCTATCTCATTATTCTAGCATGTGGAGATTGCTGGGAGGTGGCCTCAGGATAGCAGGAGCTGGGGGATCCTCACTGGGCTTTGTAGGAAGACCAGCTCAACCGGTTCCAGGGTCATGAATTTGGACCTAAGTACGCCTGCCCCCTGCAGTCCAGGCTGATTATTACGTTCCCAAGTCTACAGAGTCAGATCCCCAAGAACAGGTATCTACAGAAGCTTGGAAGAAATCTGTGGTCTCTTCCAGATAAAATACCACTTCCTCCCTTTCTCCTCCACCCCACGCTTCCAGCCCTTCCAGTTCTTGCTAGAGGACAGCTCTAATGTTTCTTAAATCCCACATAGGAGTGAAATCATATGGTATTTGTCTTTCTCTGACTTATTTCGCTGAGCATTATACTCTCTAGCTCCATCTGTGTTATTGCAAAGGACAAGATTTTATTCTTTTGGATGCCTGGGCAGCATTTCATTGTATACAGACAGTGCACCTTCTTTATCCACTCATCAATCATCGGACATTTGGGCTCGTTCCATAATTTGGCTATTGTGCGCATTGCTGCTAAAAACTTCAGATTCGTATTTTTGTATCCTTTGGATAAATACCATGACCCAGTGGTGCAACTGCTGGGTCATAGGGTTCTTTTTTAACTTTTTGAAGAACCTCCATACTGTTTTCCGGAGTAGCTGCACCAGCTTGCATTCCCACCAACAGTGTAAAAGAAGTTCCCTTTTCCCCACATACTCACCAACACCTGGTGCTTCCTCTGTTAATTTTAGCCATTCTGACTGGTGTAAAGTGATATCTCATTGCAGTTTTGTATTTCCCTGCTGATGAATGATGCTGAGCATCTTTTCATGTATCTTTTTCTTTTTTGGAAAAATGTCTACTTCTGTCTTCTGCCCATTTTTTTAGACTGGATTAACTATTTTTTGGAGTGTTGAGTTTTAGAAGTTCCTTATGTATTTTGCATACTAGTCCTAATAAAGGTATGTCATTTGCAAATATCTTCTCCCATAAAGACAGCTCTAACGGAGTAGCTTCTGCTCAAAATACTTCAGTAGCTCCCAACTACATCACTCAGGCTGGTGAGCGCTGATTTGATGTCAGGGCACCTATAACCTGGATACAACTCCTCTCCTGGAAGGCAGAATAATGGCTCCCAAGAGTGTCTATGTTTTAACCCCTGGAATGTGTGAATGTGTTACATGGCAAAAGGGACTTTGAGATGGGGAGATTATCCCGGGTTATCTGGTGGGGCCCAACCTAATGACATGAGCCCTTAAAAGTGGAGAACCTTTCATGGCTGTGGGTAGATGTGATGAAAGGAGGGTCACTGGGATAGGACATTGCTAGCTTTGAAGATGGAAGAAGGGGCCATAAGTCAAGAAATGGGAGTAGGGGGCGCCTGGGTGGCTCAGTCGTTAAGTGTCTGCCTTCGGCTCAGGTCATGATCCTGAAGACCGGGGATTGAGCCCCACATCAGGCTCCCTGCTCAGCAGGAAGCCTGCTTCTCCTTCTCTCACTCCCTCTGCTCCTGTTCCCTCTGTGGCTGTGTTTCTCTCTGTCAAATAAATACATAAAATCTTAAAGAAAAAAAAAAAGAAATGGGAGTAGGCTCTAGAATCTAGAAAGGGCAAGGACATGGATTCTCCCCTAGACCATCTGGAAAGAAATGCAACCCTCCAGACATCTTGATTTTACCCCAGTGAGACTCATGTCCAACCTCTACAGAATCATAAGGCAATACATATGTATTAAGACACTAATATTGTGAGGGCACCTGGGTGGCTCAGATGGTTAAGCATCTGCCTTTGGCTCAGGTCACCATCCCAGATCCTGGGCTGGAGCCCCACTTTGGGCTCCCAGCTCAGCAGAGTCTGCTTCTCCCTCTGCTTGCCCCTCCCCCAGCTCGTGCTTCCTCTGTCTCTCTCAAATGAATTTTTTAAAACTTAAAAAAAAAAAAAAAAGACATGAATGTCATGGTAATCTATGGCAGTAATAGGAAACACATTCCTCATCAAAGTTTCCTCCAATCAGTTCATCCTGGGCTATTCTTACCCTCCCCCAACACCACGCATTCCACGTGTTCCGCTCCCTCCACATCTGTGTTCATGCTGCTGTCCCTGTCCACGGCACTCTGGTGGCCTCGTGCCGGCACTCTTATAACAACTGCTTTCCACTCCAGCCTGTCCTCAGCACTGACCACCTGCCAGCGGCATTCACCCTTCTGTGGCCCCATCCTGTGGGCTCCCCACTAAACCACAAAGTCCTTGAAGGCGGTGTCTGTGATTGATTTTCCTCCGAACTCCATGACAAGGAGGGCTCCACAAAGGTTTGCGTCATGAACCTGGGGCATCTTTGTAGAGCTTCTGGCTCAGGATTACTTGGGACTCTTCACGCAAGTCTTAATTCTACCAGGTCACCCTGGGAGGCAACTCCATGTGTATTACTGGGAGAAGGTTCCCAGGGTTCAGAGTTAAGTAGAAGAAGCAGAAGGAAGTTGAAGATTGAGTAGAGCATGTTGCCATTTGTGTGAAAAGGGGAAAAAATATGTGAGTTGACAAAGAATTGTCTATCTTTGGAAAGATATGAAAAACAGGTAAAAAGACATAACCCCCTGGAACTTTCTGAGCTCTGTACCACATATACCTATTATCTATTCACAAAAGTAAATATAAAATTTTGAATATTCAAAATACCGACTCTGGCTCTGTTGCCAAAAAAGACCCAGGCTGTCCCCGGACCTTGCTTCTAAACCACTTGCTGCCACCCATTCTAAGTCAGGAACTGAATTGTCAGGAAGAGGGCGGACTTCAGACACAAAGGATACTTGGAAGCATCAACTTATAATCCACTTGATCAGAAAAGTATATAAAAAGCTCTGGAAGGGATTGTGAGCCAGGTTTGGGAACCTACCTCTGCATTTTGTGAATGAGGAGAGGGAGAGTGACTGCCCAAAGCTACACAGCCAGGCAGAAACCCAGGCCAGCACCCCAGGAATGATAATGACAGTGACATTGACTCCCAATCCCTGCTCACCCTCGAGCAGGGGCCCTCACGGCGCAGGAGGACAGGATGATAGAGAAGAAAACACCATCTTTAATGAACCCACCTGCACAGAAACCAGGGTACCCTCCCCACTTTGCAAGTTCCCAGTGGAAAAAGAACTTGGTCCCTTGCAAAGACCATCTTATAAAAACAAAAGGCTTCAAAGCACCAGTGGCTAAACCCGTTGAGTAGAAAGGAGGCTGGGGCGTGGGGGTGGGAGGAGAGGGCTGGAGGCAGGAGTTGGCCTGGTGGCAGGATAGCAGCCAGGCCGGAAGGGAGCTGCCCCCTTCTTGGGCGGAACCCCTAGCTACCTGGGCGGACCACATGGGACCTCAGTGCCCAGAGTGACCAGTGGAACTGCTGGGGCTGGCTCCTTGGCACAGCACTGCTGAGGGGATGGCAGGGTGGGGTCCTAGCTTGGGATACTTTGGCCTCAGATGTGAGGAAGTCTAGATCAGAGGGTAGAGAACAAGGCGTGGAGTGATCACCATGGATGGGCTCAGGCGTACAAACCATCTATTTTCCCTGCAGTTCCCCGATGCCTCCTGCTCTCCTTCCTCATCCAGGGCCACTCCTGTTTCATAGACAGGGAATCTGAGGCATGTCCCTCCTGCCCTTGGACTCACGACCAGTACATAGGAAGCAAGGCCCTTAGGGGTATCTGTGGAAGGAGATGGGGAACATAAGCTCTCATCTCTGTTTGCTCTCAAGGGTGCTGGTCCTCCTGACCCCCCCACACCACGACCCACACGCCCAGTCTGACTCTTCACAACTCCTTCTGGGCTTGTTCGAGGTTTCTCTTGGATACTCGAGTGGTTATAAACGCTGGTGATCTTTGAAAACTGGTCATCGGGAAGTGCTAATCAGTTGTCTTCCATTCTGGAACCACGAGTCTTCCAACGGGTGAGGTGGATGGAGCCATCAGAGGGTGGTGGAGTTGCTGAGGGGACAGGGGATGGTGGCTGAGATATGCCCCCCCCACCCCTTTATTGGAATGAGCTTGAAACGTTGGCTAAGGGTGAAGAGGGGCCAAGTCCAGGAGGGCTTCCCTGTGGGTCAGGCTGAATTCAGGGCTCTGGGATCTGTTCATCTGGGCCCAACAGGGGAGCAGGTATATTGCTTCAAGAGAGGTGCTGGCAAGTGGAGGTGTTATGTGTGATGTAGATCACATGGGTTCTAGAGTGTCCCAGCTAGAGGGGGGCTTGGAAATGGGATCCAGAGACCAGGCACTGGGTTTTGGAGTCTGAAACTACAGAAGGTATACTGTGTTCAAGGCCTGCCTCCACCCAAAACTTAGCTGTGTGGCCTCAAGCAAATCGCTTCATCTCTCCGGGCCTCAGTTTCCATATCTGCAAAATGGGGATTAGAATCCCAGCCTAGCCCTGGGAATTTAAGAGTTAAATGAAAAAGCTAGAAAGAGCTCCATGTGCTCAGAAATTATTTTAATTGAGGGAAACTGAGGCCCAGAGAGGGCGAGGAAGGGCCTTGCCAGATGTCACACAGAGAGTTGGTGATGGAGCTGCAATTGGAACCCAGGACTCCTGCTTCTAGTTCACAGTAACTCTCCCCAGGGCTGGTGAAAGAGTATGGTGAGACGGGGCGAATGCCATTTCTCTCTGGACAGGGGACCAGAAGTGAGGTGAAGGGTTTTGAAAGGGAAAGGCTGGAGAAGGGAGGGAGGCCCCAGGGCGCATCAAGGTTGAGATAAAAAAAAATACAAACCCCCGCGATCCCCGCCCCCGCCCGGCCCGCCCCGCCCCATCCCTGGAGTCCAGAGTCGTCAGTCCCCTGGGGGGCAGAGGGCCAGGTCCAAGTCCGCCGCAGACTAGGCCGGCGCAGGCTGCAGTCGGTTCGCGAGCCGCCAGGGGGCGCGCCTGCTATATTGGCCCGAGCTCGCGCCAGCGGCAACAATCTTAGCGGGCAAGCTCTCCGCAACTGGATGGGCGGGGGACAGAAGCTACCCCGACCTGCAGGAAACAAAGGCGGGTTAGGGAAGTGGACGCTGAAAGTATGGGGGCAGAGAGATCCGGCTGCTCTCCCCGCTCCACCCTGCCCTTCTTTCCCCAACAGCAACACCCAGTCCCTCCACCCCACCCCGCTGGCCGCTGTGACCCACGTGTACAGAGGCTGCAGTTGTAAATGCGACGTCTTCTGGGGCGCCTGGTATCCGTAGGAGTCAAAGCCACCGATGAAGTCAACTGCGGGAGAGGAGATGGTGCACAGTTAAGGATGGGCTTGTGAGGTATGAGTTATGGGGGGCTGAGTGCTGAAAAGGAAGAATCTGATGGGGTCAGACCCCAGTACAGCACCTGGGTGGGGCGGGGGGCGGGGGGCAGGAGGATTTGCTGCGGGACCTACAGGGTAGCAGAGCAGGACTCGCAGGAGCTCAGCCAAAATGGGCCAAAGCCCAACTGGATAGAGAGCCTCAGTCGGGGGTGAGCTGTCCTTTAACGGAGGAGGGCTTGAGCCACTTAAGGGGGCAAAACCGGGGAGGTGGGGGTGGGGGGTAGTGGGAGATGTATTGCTTGATAGGGGTGAGCCTCATGGAGTTCTTCCATGGGGCACAACCTAAGAGGAGTGGGTGGAGAGCAGTGCTGGTGTTTTCTTCTCTATCATTAGGCACCTGGATGCCTGGGTCACAGCCCAGAATGCTCTGGCTATGCAGACCTCCACCCCCCCTGCCACCTCTTCTTCCCAAGAAGAGCCAGCTGGCCAACCCAAGTCTCCCTCCCGCCCAGGGTTTCGGGTGCGGGGCTCTGTCCAGGGTGCTGAAGGCACATGGTAGTGTATGGCTAGGCTTCCCCGTTCCCTAGGGCCTTGGCACTCACAGCTGTCCTCCTCCTCCAGGAACACTTTGCTCACGTAGCAGGCGAACACGAAGCCAAAGAGCTGGGGGTGGAAGGAAAGAAGATAGAAGTTCTTCCTCCACCTCCTGCCTGGCCGGGCCCAGTAAGATGGGAAGGGCTGGGTATGCAAGGATGAAGACCAACCTGTAACAACTTCAAGTTAAATGCCTGGGCCTTACAGGCAAACATACCTGGTTCCATTCTCTGTTCTGCAAGTGGACTTGGACAAGTCATTGTTTTACCTCTTTGAGCCTCAGACTTCCCAGCTGGACCTGGGCGATACTTTACTGTAGACTTGTTAAGAGGAACGAGGATTATGTGGCTTTGGATATGTGGAGTGCTAAGAGCAAGTCTAGGAACTATAACTATCTTTTATTCTCACAACTCTACACAGTTGATGTGGTCATCCCTTTCTGTGAATAAGCATATAAGCTTGGAGAGGGCAAGTGACTTGTCCAAGGTCACTGGAGACTGGGTTGACTCATAGCCTGATGACTCATCCTAGTCATTAAACCTGCTCACTCCCAGAATGGGAGCTAGGGCAGAGGTGAAGGGAGGAGATACAAGAGATGGAGACAGAGCCAGGCAGAAGCACAGGCAAGCTGGAAGATCTAGGTTCTTCCTTTCTTAACTAGAGGTAAACAAAGGGTTTGGGATAGACTCAACCTCTGGGAGTGTGTGGGCTAGGAGGGACAGAAGGACTCACAGCCAGGAAGATCTGCAGGGCACTGCTGAGTGCTTCAATGTAGGGATAGTCAAGCAGGCAGCCGGTGACAGAGATGACATGGTGGTCTTCCCGGGCCAGGCGGGAGTTCAGGACAGGTGTCACCAGGCAACCTGGCCCATTCTCCATCCACCAGGAGCGGTGCAGGGACGTGTTGAAGGTCATGATGAAGTCCCGGTCCTGGGGGAAGAGGGGCCTAGGATACTCAGCTGTGGCCAGAGGTTGGGGAGCATCTTCTCCAGGCCCCAGGAAACTATATAAGATATAGATCACTCCTGGACTGTTGGCACCAGCCTCCTCTCCTGGCTTGATTTGAAGGGTATGGAGTCTGTTTCTGCAAGTCTACATTTGGCCAGTAGGTGGAGCTTGATGACTACGTAAGTCTCCCAGGTCCATCAGAGCTGGAAGGGGCTGGTGCTGACACACAGGAGCCCCAAAGTTTCAGGGATGCAAACGAAGGACATTAACAGTGACTGAGTCCAGTTTTCCAGCCAGGGCTTCGCAGCCCATTCCGCCTGTCCACTGCTCTCTGGGTGTGGCCCTGGGCAAACCTGTCCTCTCTAGCCCTTGGTCTCCCCATCTGAAATGGAGAAGGGGCTAGACTAGGTCAGAGGTTCTCACCCACGGTGCTCATCTCTGTGTTTTTCAATCCATTAGCTCATGCAGCCTGTTAATTAATATTTGCTGAGTGCTGACCAGGTGCCAAACCATGAGACCTATAATCTCATTTCATCCCCTCGACAACCACATGAAGTGGTTAACTGCGCTCACCGGACAGGGAAACTCAGGTTCAGAGAGGGTAAGCCACATGCCCAGGGTCACACAGCTTGGGAATGTTGGAGCTGGGATTTAGTTCTAACAGACCTACAAAGCCAGTGCTCCCATTCATGTATTTTTAACCTCTTACATACCAAAAACAGAAATTGTGTCCTCTGGGCTTGCTCTTCCACAAGCTAAAATCTTCCACTTTCTTCAATAGTTCTGCATGGGACCTGGTCCATTTGATCTCCCCCAAGTTTACTTCATCTCTTTCTCTTCTGAAAATACTGATCAGAACTGGACTCAAACCTCTGTGGCCTAAGCCGTACAAAGTGCATGGCACTTTCACCTTTGCACTGAACACGTGTGGGACCTAAGATCACCTTTCAGGGCCACTACAAGTGGTTGGTTTCTACTGAGCTTGTGAGCAAAGTGGGAGCCCAGCCCATCTTCACAGCCCCACAGCCTTACCTGCTCCACCACTTGTTCCTGAGAAGTGCAGAGGAGGCCAGAAACAAAAATGTGGAGGTAGGGTCTGCAGAGTACAGATCCCTCGGGTGGTCAAGGGAGGTCTCTTCAAGAGATGAAGCCCCGGACCAAACTGGGAGCCCCTGGGTGGGGGATGGGAAAGGTCAGGCTCTGCCCTCTGGCATTGCCAGGCCTGAGGCTTACCTGGGACAGCTGTCCAACCTCCAGGTAGAAGCAGATGATAAATGCATTCCAGCCAACCCAGAGCACCAGCCAGGCTGCATACTGGGGAAAGGAAAGGTGGGATCAGGGTGGGGCCTGGCGGCAGGGGGGGGGGGGTGGGGGGAGGTGAAGGAGGTGGGGTGGGCGGGATAGGGCGTGTCCATGGAGAGGAGCAAGGAGACCTTTGCAAGGGGAAATGATGACACCAGCTCACACAGAGAGCACTTTAGAGTTTATAAATCAGTATCACATCATCCTGTCCTTATAACAGCCCTGCACGGAAGGCACTGCTCTCTCTCTAAAGATAACCAACATCAGCCCTAGAGAGGAGGTTTAAGTTTTCCAAGATCACACAGCTGGGAAGAGATAGGGCTGCTCCTCAAGCTCCAGTCCTCCGGCAGCTAATCCAATGCATTCTGCAGAGAAGTACAAACACAGCCTGGCTCCACAGAGCTGGAGAGGACGGACCCGGCGGTTGCCGCCCAAGTCCTGGGCCTGCCTTCCGGTATGGTCTCCCCACACGCAGTGCTGCTTAGAGGAGTGCCTGCAGCCTTCCTGAGAGCTGGAGAGAAGGATTCTCCCATCCCGGCTGAGAAAGAGCTTCAGAAGGGCCCTGATCACACGGCTTCTGGGAGTTCAGCCTGTGGGAGGTGGGCGGAAGCCCAAGAATGAGCCAGAATGGGCTGTGGCAGGAACGGCAAAGCATGCCCTCGATGTCACGGGTGTCAAGCGTGTGTGTAGTAAGGGGACTGAGAAGGCTTTACCTCCAAAGAGGCATGTGAATGGGTCACTGAGGAAGAGCAGGGGAGAAGCAGGAGCCTAGCTGAAAACAGGAGTTTCACAGAGACCATCAAGGACCAGGGCTGGGGAAGAGGAAGCTGGAGGAGGGAGCCAGGGACACAATCCTTTCCTGGGATCAGAGCATAGGAGGCACTGACCTCAAAGCCCCACTTGTGAGGCGCCTGGGTGACTCAGTCGTTAAGCGTCTGCCTTTGGCTCAGGTTATGATCCCAGAGTCCTGGGATCCAACCTCAGGTCGGGCTTCTTGCTCTATGGGAAACCTGCTTCTCCCTCTCCCACTCCCCCTGCTTGTGTTCCCTCTCTCGCTGTCTCTCTGTCAAATAAATACATAAATAAATAAATAAATAAATAAATAAATAAATAAAATCTTAAGAAAAAAAAATTCGCTCTGGACCTGATGCTCTAATCCTCCCACTTATTAGCTGTGTGACCTTAGGAAGCCTCATAACCTTTCTGAGCCTCATTTCCTCATCTGGAAAATGGAGATGGTAAGATATCCCTTGCAGGGCTGTTGTAAAGAGAAGTGAAACATGCAAAACTCTTAGCAGCATGCTTTGCACATGGTAGGTGCTCACTAAATGATACAGCTGGTTAATACTTGGATTTTTCCCTACTAGGATTGGGAAATCCTTTAGGGAAAATACCAACCTCATCTCTCTGCTGAGCAAAGAAGCATCGGGAATTGGGCATCCATACCACCAGCCAGGCTGGTGCTAAGAGAGAGCAGGGGTCTGGGCGCCCAGGGGAAGGGGAAGGGGGCAGTTCTGGCTGGAGGAGCAGGGGAGTGAGAGAGGCCGAGGGAGCCATACCAGAATGAGGTACCGGGAGCGGTACTGCACGGTGCCAAAAATGCCCAGGATGACTGCCATGATGTGCAGGAAGTTGGCTAAGATGGGAGCCCACTGATAGCCCAGGAAGTCAAAGATCTGCCGCTCCAGCGCAGCGACCTGTAGGAGAGAGCTGGCTGAGGCTCGGTTACTGCCAGAAGGGAAGGACAGGGACTCCTCGTTGACCTCATGGGGCAGGGGACACCACTTACCATGGTGACAAGTCACCACAGCCTGACTGCACACAAGTCTCAGAGCCATCCCAGCCCCGCCAGACCATAGGGAGATGGGGAGATGAAAGCAAGCGGAGGGGGAACGAACTGAGATGGAGCCCTGGTCGGCAATTTGGGGAGGGAAGAAGGGAGCTGGGGTTCAGAACATCTTCCTCCCTGCCAAGAGGCCCTCCACTTTGGCCCCTGCCCCTGCCCCAGGTGGGGCTCGGAGCAGGAGGAGTTAGGATCCAGACCGCCTCCCCCAGCCCTGGCCAAGGGCTGAGCCATGGCCCTGAAGGGCCCAGGAAAGTCCCTGGGCCCGAGTCCCCTCTTCCCAGGACTGCTATCTGGAGGCTGCCTTGGCCTGTGGAGTCAAGCGCTGCAGAGATAGGGATTTTTTTTACTCCTCTTCCCCAAGGGAACTATAGGTCGCACACTTGACCTCAAGCTCTCTCTCTCCCTGTCCCCGTGCTCTTTGGCAATACCCTGCTATGCCAACACTGTGCTTAGTCATGTGACTTGGTTTGCCCGGCGGGAGTTTGGGAAGCACAGTACAAGTGAAGATCTTTTGGAAAAATTGCTTGTGCCCTGGAGTTTGCCCACTTGCTACACTTGGAACACGGAGAGCACCATGTGGAAGCGCCCCTGTGACCCGCTGGGGGATGAGAGGAAGGTGGCCCCTTCCCCCACCCCGCAGATGAGAGCCTGCAAACCATGTGAGTGAGGCCATTCTAGATCATTCCAAAGCTAGCCAATCCACCAACTAACCAAAAACATGTAGCCAGACCGGAAGAATCACCCAGCAGTCCTACAGAATGAAGAGCTAAATGAAATGACTGTTTTAAATGGCTGCTCCATTGGACACCTGGGTGGCTCAGTTAGTTGAGCACCTGCCTTCAGTCGTGAACCCAGGGTCCCGGGATCAAGTCCCCCGTCAGGCTCCTTGTTCAGCAGGGAGCCTGCTTCTCCCTCTGCCCATCACTCCTTCTCTCTCACTCCCGCCATTGTGCCCAATCTCTCTCTCTGACCAATAAATACATAAAATCTTAAACAAAATCCAGCTGCTTCAGAATGATCTATTCCCCAGAAAAAGCTGATACAGGACTCAATCAATCGTCCCTTTCCAGGTGCTCCTGGTTCAATGCTTCAGCTGATTCACTTAAGAACGAAGGCGCCAATGATACCCCCCATTGTTACTGACTGTCTAATACCTCTTCTCCTGGTGATAGAACCCATCTCTTTGTTTTGGGAACTGCCTGCTGGACCTTTAGTCCATGTGGCTTGGGTGGAGCTGAGCCCAGCTCTATTTTCAGCAGCGGGCTCATGACGCAGTCCTAACCAGATAATCGACAGGGGTATCTGGTCAGGGCTGGGCACTCACCCTGCCGTGAGTCACCCCCGAGAACTGCTGGAGCAGCCAGGACAGAGATGCTATCTGCCAGGGTATCTGAATGGGCACACTGTCACTCACAGCTGCTGGTGGCCATCTTTGCCATCTCAAAGGGACAGAGAGGGAGAAAGACTGAACAAGCAAGGGGAGTGTCCAAGCCACATGGTTTCCGGTCTGAGGATCTAGCCATGCTGAAAACCAATTCTCCCTCCTTGTACTTGTGATTTCTGTCACTTGCAACCTAAAGTCCTGATAGAAGGGGAGAGAAGATCTGGCTGGGAAGGGATGGGGAAGATTCTGAGTGAGAAGATCCCAGAAGTGGTTTTCCTGGCAGGGAGGTGGGAGGAGGCGGGGCTGATGCTTCCACGCAGATGGCAAAGCTTGGGCAGAAAACCAGGAAGCTGCAGGCCCAGCCCTGGCACCCACCCACCTGGCTCCAGCCTGCCTCTTCTTGGTGACTCCTCCTGCGGGCCCTGCAGACTGGAAAGAGCTTTCCAAGTTCATCGTTCCCTGGATACTCCTTGGCAGAAAGGAGAGTTGCTATCATGATCTTGCTTGAAGCAAGAGACCATGAGACTCAGAGAAGGGAATTGATTTGCCCAAGGTCACACCGCAGGGAGGTGGCAGAGCGGGGCTGTCATTCTGCTTTTCTCTACCACCTGTCCCATCTTGGCACCAACTCATCACCTTTCGCTGTTGGCACTGGCCTGGGAGTTAAGAGGTGTGGATTCTGGTTGAGAGTCTGTCAGACTCAGGGTGACCTGGGGTAAGCCTCCTTCCCCAGTGGCTCTCAAGCTCCTTCTTCTGTACAGAAGAGACCGATGGACTACCTGACCTCTAATAGTCCTTCCCGCTTTGACTCCGGTGGTCTGCCGATCTTGGGGGAGAAACTCCCCAGGCTGCTCCCTGCTCCCAACGGCTCCTGTCCCATTTCTGCTCTTCTCCTTTCTACCCAGACTCTGCCAGGCCTTGGGGGGCCCCTGGTGATTTGGGGTCCACTTTGATGCTCTTAACTAAGCTGGCATCATGTCCTGGCAGGAAGATTGCCATCAGAGAACAAAGGAGGTGGCCGAGATAGACTTGCCCAGGCTCATAGTGTAGCTGGGGAGATGTCTTGCCTGGAAATGCACCCCTAAAACATGGGCTAACCCTCTGTGTCCCTGGCCCTTAACTCCTCTGGGTTCTCAGGGACCTCACTGACATAGCGAGCAGTGGGACAGTTCCCACAAAAAGCTTTGGAGTCACTAAAATTCAGGTTCAAATGACAGCTCTGTGTGACTTAGCTCAAATTACTTTCCTTCTCTGAAACTATTTCTTCAACAGTCAATAGGGAAGGCAATCCTTCCCCCAAGAAGTTATGAGAATACAGAGACATCACATAGACTAACAGATGACTAGACTTGATAAATGGTGGCTAATTAGAAAACTCAACAGTGGAAGCTTCTCGGTTGGGCACCAAAGGTTTTCTGGGAGCCGCAGTTCTCTTCTATCCCCAGCCAGCTCCTGCCCCCAAGCGGCCGAAACAACAGTTGAAGTCCTGCCTTCATTTCCCCTTTTTCTATATGCAAGTCCTCCTTGGTCTTCAAAGTACAGCACACTTCCCTCCTTTTCCAGGAAGACCTCCCTGATTGGCCAGAGGGATGGCTCTTACCCCTAAATATGGAGCCCTGGCCAGTCTGGTCACTGTTGGCTGTCACTCCAGCCGCCCTTCACTCTCCCTCCATCCTTCTGACGTGCGGCCCACACTCACCTGCCCAGGGGCCACTGTCTACCCACTTATTCACAGAACACGTGCTCTGGGTCAGGTCCCGTGCTGGCATGGGGTGCAGAAGGGAGTAAGCTCCGGTCCCTGCCCTCCAGGAACTCTGTCTGGTGGGGGAGAGGGGTGGGAAACGGACACCCGCACACCAGTGTAGGCGGCGTGGTCATCCAGAGCTTAGTGCTGCTGATCAGGACCTGAGCCAAGACCAAGAGCCGGCCGTTCAACCGACTAAACCACCCGAGGGGCCCCTAAACTTTGTTCTTTTATTATTTTTATATTTTTAATATATTTTAAAAAGATTTTATTTATGTATTTGAGAGAGAGAGGAAATGAGCCATGGGGTGGGGCGGAGGGAGAAGGAGAAACAGACTCCCGCTGAGCAGGGAGCCCGATGTGGACTCAATCCCAACCCTGGGATCATGACCTGAGCTGAAGGCAGACACTTAATTGACTGAGCCATTCAGGTGTAAACTTAGTTTTTTAAAAATAAATTCTATACCCAACGCGGGGCTCGAACTCACGACTCCGAGATCAAGTGTCCCATGCTCTACCAACTGAGCCAGTCAGGTGCCACTCCATATACATTTTTTTTTAAAGATTTTACTTATTTATTTGACAGAAAGAAACACAGCGAGAGAGGGAACACAAGCAGGGGGAGTGAGAGGGAGAGAAGCAAGCTTCCTGCTGAGCAGGGAGACTGATGTGGGGCTTGATCCCGGGACTCTGGGATTATGACCTGAGGTGAAAGCAGCCGCTTAACCACTAAGCCACCCACCCAGGCGCCCCCACATTTTTTAATTGAGATTCTGCATCTTATACAGAATCTCAATCCTAAAGGTATTAATTTTTATTAGAAAACCAAGTCAGATAGTCCAGAACTTCTGCTTGTATGGCTGTGAGATGCAACTAATTACCAAATAAAGAACAAACAAATAGGGGGAATATTTTCCCATCTGGTTGCACCAGCTTAGAGCAACCATCTGAGGGCTACAGTGATGATAAGTTCTAACTGACCTGCTTGGATCCTGTTAAGTTTGATGGGAGGACTAGTGTCCTCTAGTCACTAGAGGTTAGACAATGGCAACCTCTGCTTCGAAAGAATTTCAAGTGCACATGCACGGAGGGAAAAGTGAGTCTGAGCTTTTCATTTGTTTGTTTTTAACCTGATCAGCCTGTAAGCCAGGTCTTGAGTCTCTCTCCTAGGTGGGCCAGGATGGGGACAGAAGCTTCTGTTGGTGACTGAGGCAGCCTCCTGCGTGATGGGGGCGGGAGGGCCGTGCTGGCCACTACCCCTATCCGAGGGCTTTTTCTTTGCATGTTTTTTATTGTTGTTTGTTTGTTTGTTTGTTTGAAGTAGGCTCTGCACCAGCCTGGAGCCCAATATGGGGCTTGAACTCAAGACCTGAGCTGAGATCAGGAGTTGGATGCTTAACCCATAGAGGCCCCCAGGCGCCCGGTTGAGTTACTCCACATCAGGGCAGCCCGCAGAGCTTGGGGCAATCACTAAGGCCCCTGGGCCTGCCAGTGCCCACCCCCCACAGGACCCCAGATAAACAGGACGAGCGCCCTGACTGTCCAGAGTGACAGATGAGAACAAGTCACCCAGGTCCTATGTGGATCTGTCAGACCCACAGAGTAAGTCCCACATGCCTGCCCCTCAGCTTCCTCACGCTCATCTCCTCAAGGCCCGGTGCCGCTTCACCTGACCCCACCCCCACGCCCTTCCAAACCAGCCTGTGCCCCTTAAGCCTCAGCCCCTTCCCTCAGGGGTCCCCCACCCCTACCGTTGGCACCCAAGGATGCTACTTTCTCTGTGTGCCTCTCACATCCCATGTTCCTTGGCCCCAAAGGAAAGGGGGGATCTGCAGGGGTCCCTAAGTTGCTTGCAGACCCAGACAGCCCCGCCATCCGCCTGCCTCCAGGTCCTGCCCTTCCCTGGAAATAAGTTTTATCCCTGCAGCATCCTTTGACATCCAGAAACTACCCCCTCGCCCTCCTGCACCTCAGCCTCTCAGCTCTCCAACACTACCCCGTGATCTTTCCCCCCACTGTCCCTCCATGGCCACCATGCAGACTCCCACCTCCGAAGTCACCAAGTCCACAGCCCCCCTAGCCCACCCCAGCCGGCTTCCCAACACCCCCCGACGGTGATGGTGACCAACAGGGTCCAGTGCATTTGGGTCCCCTGACTCTCACTCCCCACCCCTCCTGTTCCTGGTGCCTCACATCCCCGCTGCGCTTGCTGGGACCGCACAGTGCCCCTCACTTCTGCATCAGCTTCGCCTATAAGCCAGACTCTCAGACCTCTCTGCCTTTCCAGCAAACCTGTCAGGAAAAGCCTACATGTGCACAAACCCAAGGAATACTTTTCTCCCTGCCTGCAAAGCAGCTAAGTGCAGCTAGAGTCACTCCCAGGCAGGACCCAGTGCAGGACAGAGAGGGCCCCCTGCTGCTCCACAGCCCAACTAGGCTTCTCTGGGGAACTCACTTTGCCCACGACCACTTCCTATCTTCTCACTGTTCTCTGCCCTCCTGGGACCCCTCCAGCCTCCCTCTCAGGGGATCTGGCCTCTGCCTCCCCCACCTGCCCCCTCCGCCGACCGGGCCTCCGCCTCCACCCCAGAACTCCATCTCCTGTCGTCTGAGGCACTCACACCAACCATCCTCAGACCCTTCTCGCCTGTAACTCACTCTCCCTCTCCCCAGGATGCTTTCCACCAGCACCTAAGCACACTCAAACCACTTCCATGAAAAAAATAAAAAAGAAAAGGACCCCCTCCTCCTCCAGCAAATGCCTTATCTATCCGAATGCTCTCATGGCCTCCACACTCTCCCTCCCACTAGCTCCTCTGTCTGTGGGCACACACCGATCCAGTTCAGAGGCTAGAACCCTTGTGCCGCGGGGCCAGTCGCTTCACTCCCCTGCACCCCAGTTTCCTCACCCGCAGAATGGGCATAATTCACAATACCTGCCTCGTACGGGGGTGGAGAGATTCCATATTATTTGTGAAATTTTTTTTATTTGTGAATTTATATATATGTTTATTTCCGGAGCCACTCAGGCACCCTATATATATGTTTAAAGTAAGCTCTATGCCCAACGCGGGGCTAGAACTCACGACCCCAAGATCAAGAATTGCATGTTTTACCAACTGAACCAGCCAGGTGCCCCATTTTTTTTTTTTAGGTATTATTTAAAATTATGTTCTGCTGCAGAACTCCCCGTCTTCCCCTTGCTTTATGTTTTCCATGGCGCTTACCAGAGATTACCATACTATCCCTTTCACCGTCTGACTCCTGCTGCGTGGGAAGGCACACTTCCCAGGAGTGGGGATTTCTGCCTGAGGTGTTCACGGCTGCATTCCCAGCGGTGAGAGCCTAGCCTGGCACATGGCAGTGCCAGCGCCAAACGGTCTCCACCCTTTCACCCTCCGAGGCAGCCAGGCCCCCGAAGTGTCAACAGCCCCAGGCCATTTCCCAGGCCCCCTTTATGCTCCATTCTCCAAGCAGACATGTGCCCACCCAACCTTCGGGCACTACCTGTTCGCCTCTCAGCCTCTAGCCCCTTTCTAACAGGCTATTCATCAGAAGGCTCATCATGAACTAATAACGCCCAAACCTGGCCCGCTTCCAGTATTTGGACCCCATGATGTGTCAGAAAGCTCAACTTCAGGTGCTGGTCTCCCTCCTGCTTGTCTGGATCCTTCTCACCTCTGGCCACTTCCTCCCGCTGCTGTCCTCTCACCTGGCCATTACAATAGAACCAGACCCCTGCCCCCCAGCCCAGTATCCCCTACCGCCCAGCCTACCAACCCGTCCTTCTCCTCGCCCCAGTGAAGCCACCACGAAGCTCCTGGGCTGCCCCTCCCCTGCCCTTAGCTCCCCAGCCCCCACCCAATTATTTATT
Organism: Spilogale gracilis; assembly: GCA_004023965.1. Lineage (NCBI taxonomy): Eukaryota > Metazoa > Chordata > Mammalia > Carnivora > Mephitidae > Spilogale > Spilogale gracilis. Next base: position 17,573 of record PITA01010565.1, read on the forward strand.
TATCGGGTAGCTGCCAGCCAAGGGGGATGTGGTTGCTATGGGAACCTACAGCCCCGAGTCAGGGCTGCCTCTGCTCTCAGTAGGATGCTTTAGTCTGTCTAGACGCCAACCCCAGGAGTCCCACACCAGGTAGGGGCAAGGGATGAGTGAGGCAGCTGGGCCCACCCGAGCCCCAGGAAGCTGGCTGGGGGGCAAGGGGGAGGGGGGGCCCGGCTGGGGGCCACAGAACCCATCAGAGGCCTCTGGTGCCCAAGTCCTTGCCAGCCAATTCTGCAAGTCAACGACTTTCCTGACCCAAATTCCAGCCATGTCACCATGGGACTTAGGTACAGAAGTCGGGCCATCTGGGGGAATTACGAGGGAGGGGTCCCTGAAGTTTCTGAAGAATGGTTTGGTCCAGTTTGGTACTGTTATGGACTTTAGCTCACAGAGGGCTGAGGTGGGAAGAGCTCCCCATCTGGGGCCCAGCCAACTTCAGTTCCATCCCAAGTCAGTCTCTGATTCACTGTGTGACCTTGGGCAAATTACTTCCCCTCTCTGAACCTGAACCTGGGAAAATGTCCTGAAGTGCACAGAAAGTCAGCCAGTGCAGGGAAAGCTCTCAGCCCTGCGCCTGGCAGGCCGCAGGGGCTCTGTATGTGGCGACAGCCTTTGCTGCATCCCCCACCTCAGGCCCCCCTTCTCTCAACGGATTTCTGAGGCAGCTGACAAAATTAAACTCGACTCAGCCCCTCATCCATGAAATGAGGGAGTAGAACTGAAGCCAGAGAGAAGGACCCCCGGAGATCCACTGGTTCAACCCCCTCATTAGGGAGCAAACTGAGACAGCGGTGAGCTGTCTATGAGGAGCGCCCTCCCACTCCCCCCTGCCCCAGCTCTGCACCCATCCCTGGGGGCCATCTAGGGCAACAGCCTCTGGGCATATGCTTAGTCACAGACCAGGTAGCCTTTGGCAGGGGCAGGGAAAGCTGGTCTAGCAGTTCACCGAGCAAGTATTTCTGGAGCATTTATTATGCGCCAGGCCCTGTGCAGTGTCTGGTGATGAACAGGCTGCTCGGCTCCCTCTTCAGGGAGCTCAAGTCTGGGGCAGACACCACTGTCCTAGGGGAGCTGATGATGGGGGCTTCTCTGCCAGGCTTCCTATCCACTGTGTGTAGTGATCTGTGGGAACTCCTTCCCACCCTGAACACACACACACACACACACACACACACACACGCACACACGCGCACACACGTGCTTGCTGTTTCTTCCAGGGCTCCTGCAGGCCTTCTGCCTCTCTCTGTCCCAGCCTGATTCCCGTTGGAAAACGGATCAGGTTATCACCATTAAGTGAAAACAAAAAATGAAAAACCAAAACACAACAAAAAACAAAAAACAAGTTGCAGAACAACAGGATTCCATTTACGTAAGATAACTTAATTAATTAAAAAGCCCAAAAATCGGGATGCCTGGGTGGCTCAGTTGGTTGAGCGACTGCCTTCGGCTCAGGTCATGATCCCGGAGACCCGGGATCGAGTCCCACATCGGGCTCCCTGCTCGGCGGGAAGCCTGCTTCTCCCTCTCTCACTCCCCCTGCTTGTGTTCCCTCTCTGTCTGTGTTTCTCTCTGTCAAATAAATAAAATCTTTAAAAATAAATAAATAAATAAATAAATAAATAAAAAGCCCAAAAATAAAAATGAAAAAGACACAAAGCATGTGTGACCGTAAATGCAGAGTTGAGAGAGAGCCTGGGAAACACACAACAAAGGTTCCGAAAAGTCCCCTCTAGGGGGGACATGGGAAAACTTATACTTTCATTTAGACATACTTCTGTATGTTAAATTTTTTTACAACAAAGACTTTTCAAAAAAGTTAAGAAGAAATGTTTTTCGACGTTGATTCACGTGAAAAAGCAGTAAAGCATCTCAGGGGATCTGAGGTCTCCTCTGATGTGAATGTGCTGTGGGGTCCTGGCAAGCCTCTCCCCCTTGGCCTCAGTGTTCTCATCTGTACAGTGGGGGTCTTGGTAGCTCCCAATCACTGTCTGGGTCTGGTAGTGCTACAGCTTGCCTATCAGCAAGGGGACCAGCCACCTGTGACCCCTGCTGAAGGCCTAATGGCCCCCTGCCCCAGAAACTGATTCTGCCAGCCCCTGGTAAGGTCTCTCCCTAGTTTCTGCTTGGGTCATCACAGCCCTGCTTCCCCCAGCCTGACTACATGCGAATCTGTCACCTCCTCTCCTCGGGTTCAGCCGGCCAAGGACTGAGGGCTCCCCACAGCCTCAGTGTGGCCGCTTGGGTATGTAGGTTCCCCTTTTGCAGAGGAGGCTCACAGTGGTCCCGAGGCTCCCAAAGTAACTCAGACAGGAAGTGGCCGAGCTCAGGTTCAAGTCCTTGTCTCTACACTCACTGTTCTTCCCTCACCCCACACCTCGCCCCAGACCATCAGGGGCTCTACAACGGACAGAGCAGGCTCTCGGGAGTCACCCAGCCCCAGCTCCCACGGGCAGTGATGATGTAACAGCTAAAGTTTATTAATCTCCCATTAGTGCCAAACGCTACGTTCAGTCCTTCACATCTGTTCATTCTACAAACAGCTCTCCAGTACTTTTTGTGGGCTAAGAACCGAGAAGTCAGTGGTGAGTGTAGAGGACCCAGCTCCTGTCCTCATGGGATGCTGGTCCTGCTGGTTCCCTCCTCAGGGAAGACACCAGAACATGTACCCCAGCCCAGAGAGCAGGGAAGTAGAAGAGGGGCAAGATGACGGGGGTGTTCTTTCCCATTAGAAAACAAAACAAAATAAGCTCTCAACGGGCTTCAGAATAGTAGAATCACTTATTGAGCACCTACTGTATATCACCTCTCATACTCACGTTTCTTTTTTTCTTTTCTTTTTTTTTTTTTTTTTTACAATTTCATTTATTTATTTGACAGGAAGAAAGATCACAAGGAGGCAGAAAGGCAGGCAGAGAGAGCACAGAGGAAACAGGCTCCCCGTTGAGCAGAGAGCCCGATGTGGCCTCGATCCCAGGACCCTGAGATCATGACCTGAGCTGAAGGCAGAGGCTTTAACCAACTGAGCCACCCAGGTGCCCTATACTCACGTTTCTTAATCCCACCCTCATTGCTGCCTGAGGAAACTGAGGCCCCAAGGAAGTAAAGGGGCTTGCCCAAGGACATACAAGAGCTGAGACGGCAGCCAAATCCTCATTCTTCCCTGCCACGTGGCTCTCTGAGACCTGGCTATCTAGCTGGCTTGTGTGCCCGAGCAGTTGGGAGTCTCAGCCCTTGTAACCCTGCTCAGTCTGTTCCTTCCCTGTGGCTTCCCCAGGCCCCCAGCCCCCAGCCTGCCATCTGTCTGTCCTTATGCCCTCCTGCTGGGGCCCAGCCCTGTACCTCAGCTGGGCCAAGGGGAGCCAGGAAGCAGCTGGCCACTAGCTGGTGCGTAATTAGCCCTCAGAGACCAGCCTGGGGCCTAAGAGGGGCCCAGGACTGTCTCAGAGGGCTGATCTCCGGGCCAGTGCTGGTCCTCACAGGAGGCAGGCACTGGGGCTGGGCCTCTGTCTCCATGGCAACCCCACCCCTCCTCCCAGTGACTGCTGACCCTTCCCAGCTGGGGGACTCCTCAGAGCCCTTCTGGGCTGATCCATCCCACTACGCCTCAGAGCAGGCTGGGCCATTACAAGGGGCCTGGTAGCAGTCCGATTAGCATATATCTACATTAATTTGCATAAACCCAGCCTAGAGGCCCAGAGTGATACCAAGGTCAGACTAAAATCAAAGGGTCCCTCAAAGCCATGGAGCCTATCTCTCCATCCATAATCTGGTCCAAACACACAGGCAGCACAGTGGGAGGCCATGTGGGCAGTGCAGAGAGGGGCCTTCAGGACGGGGAGTCTGATTCAGTCCCCTCCTCCGTGGAACGGGAACAAGGATGCCTACTTCACAGCAGTGTTGAGAGGACTGAAGGGCCTTCCAGATTTGTTGCAAGCCCTCGCCTTGTCCCACCCTCTCTGATCTCTCATCTCCACTCCCGGAGCTCCTTGTGTTCTGCCTGTGGTTCAGTCCCCTCTTACAGGCCCAGAGAAGCCCACAGGAGCCCAGCAGAGTTGGTCCTTGGATCTGGGGCTCCTGGGCCACCTGCCTCTCACCAGGTCCTTCTGCCCTAATTTCTGGGGTCTGGCAGGAAGTGGATTAGAAGCTGGTGGCTACCAGCTCTGGCCTTTCATCAGTGCCACCCGGGCTTTGTCCTCATGCTCGTTCATAGCTAGGAAGGAGGGGGACAGTTGACATGGTTCTGACCCCCCTCTTACCACCATTTTTTGGAAAACCATCAGAGGCAGTTTAATGCAGTGGGCAGACGGTGTGCTTGGGTTTATCTTCCATATATGAGCCTCAGTCTCCCAATCTGTAAAATGGGGATAACACTCCCCACACTTCCTGGAAATACTGTGAAAATTCAATCAGATGATGCTTGTCAAATGCCTGACATGGTAAGTGGTCCATAGATGGTAACTATTATGATTTCAATAATGACAGTGAGGAGAAAACAAGCGGAGGCCACCTTGAGGGTCCAGGAAGGGGTTGCAGAGATGATATTTAGCTTTAGTCATTGAGCTGGCTACAATAAGGACACATGACTTGCTCTGGATGTCCCTCAGGAGGGTACGCAGCAAATGATGGCACCTCCCCACCGTGGGACATGACGCAGCTGTTCTAACTGGGGCTGCAAAGAGTACCAAGCAGTTCGGTGTGCAAAGGCAGGCCGCGGGACCCTATTTTTTGTGCAGAAGGAAAATGGTCATCAAACTCTAGAGAGTAGGACTGGTAGGGTTTTACATTGAGGAATAATACTTTTATAAGAAAAAACAAAATAAGGAAGAAATTAAGAGGGGACAAAGGAGCATGGGCAAAACCCCTGAGGTGCAGGCAGGGTGACGAACCATCTCAGTTTGCCTGGGCCTGGGGGCTTTCTTGGGGTGCAGCCCCCTTTAAGGGATAAAACTCAAAAGTTCTGGGCAAACTGGGAGAAGTCGGTCATCGCAGATGTGGGGGGCTTAGGAGCGTGAGTGAGAAGACTTAGGGCTTCATCCCCACTGGCCCCTAGAGCACAGGGAAGGTTTCAGCAGAAACACAAGGCAGTGGGGTGCTTTGGGAGTGGCGCTCTCTGTCTAAGTAAGGATGGGCTGGAGGTGGGTAGTCAGGTGGGACCTGACCACCAGGCCTTCTCGGGAACACTAAGGACAGGGCCCAGAACCCCTCTCTGTGCCCAAAGTCCCCTCTCCCAGGACTCTCACCTTCTTGCTGATGCCCACTCTACCTCTGTCTATGTGCCCATGTCCAGACTTGTTGGGGTATCTGCAGTCCCACGCCCCATGCCGAGACCCCCCCGCAGGCTCCGGAGTGGGCAGCAAAAGCCTGGGATGAGGGAGCCCTCTAAAGAGGGACACTTCAGACAGGGATGAAGGGGAAGGCGAGCCAGCTGGAGAAAATCCAGCAACAAATAGGCTCTCTTAGATCGATGGACTTTTGGATAAATAAAAAGGTGATTAATCAGATCCCCCATTAAGTACAACAAACGACAGCATAAAATTAAACCAAAAACCTTGTGGCAGAGAACACCTTAATGGAGCCAGGCCCTTAAGCAGGAAGAATTCAGGGGCCTGAGAATTGCAGGCATGTCTATAAGGTTAGAGATGGGGTGGAAAAGACCAGAAGGTTGACACAAACACTCAGGAGTGAAATCTGCCCAGCATCCGAAGGGGTCAGAGCCCAGCAGTGATGCGCTCAAGCTCTGGAGTCAGGCGGCCTGGGGAGGGAGTCCCAGCTCTCACTTACAAGCTGTAGGACTTGGCAAAGTCTTTTCCTAGAACCTCAATTTCTTTGTCTGTCAAATGGGAACACAACTACCGCAAATACCTACCCCTGGGCCTGTGTGAGGATTCAGGGATGTAACAGGAGTACAGAACTTGACATACAGTAAGGGCTCAATAAATTCTCATGGATTGGACGAGTCACTTTCCCTCTCTGGATCTTCATTTCTCATTGGCAAATAGGGGATAATAACGTCCTGTCTTATTCACAGAGAAATGGGACGATCAATTAAGATCACAGCCATGAAGCAATTTCTATTCTATAATGTGCTTTTTAAACTGTAAAGTACTGTGCCATCATCATTAGGATAATCAAGTCCTTGGTTTCCTACCAAGGTCATATTCCTGCTGCTTGTTCCCTGAGAAGCTGTATAGTGCGGTGCTTGAAAGTGTGGCCTAGGAGCCAGACTGTCTGGGTTTGAATCCTACCTTTATACTTATGAGCTGTGTGACCTTCAGCAACTCACTTAACCTCTCTGTGCTTTAACCTCTCCATCTATAAGATGGGGATAAAGATAATAGTACATATTTCATGGGACTGCCATGAGGCCTAAATACGGAATAAATACGGGTAAAATGTTCAGAACGCTGCCTGGCCCATAATCACAGTAAAGACACTTCAGTTGCGGTGAGTTCCCCATAGTGAAGACTCTGGGCCTGGGTCCCCTACAGGTTCAGAGGACTCAAATTCTGAAGGGACCACCACTGTCCTGGTGTGCAGACCCCTTTGAAGCCAGGAAGCACTCTTCCTGAGCCACCCCATCCGGTCCAGCAGCTGCCTGACCCAGCCTGGCCCCCTTCTCTACCCTGGGTCTTTTTACCTACTGGACACTCACGGACACCGATCCCGCGCTAGGCCTGTGCTGGCTGAACAGACCACTGACTTCAAGTGTGAGTTTGGCATAAGTGCAGAGAAGAGGGCAGGGAGCTCCCGCTGGGGCACGGCGCGGAACCCATCCTGGACACGCTGCCTTATGTCCACTCATTTCGTGTTCTCCTCTCAACTCCTGAGAGCTGTCATTTTCCTTAAGTAGAAACAGAACCCCAGCCAGTTGGTTAAGCGACTGCCTTCGGCTCAGGTCATGATCCGGGAGACCCAGGATCGAGCCTCACATCGGGCTCCCTGTTCGGCGGGAAGCCTGCTTCTCCCTGTCTCACTCCCCCTGCTTGTGTTCCCTCTCTGGCTGTGCTTCTCTCTGTCAAATAAAGGAAATCTTTAAAAAGAAAAAAAAAAGAAAGAAACAGAGCCCCAGGGAGGGTGCATAAGTGGTGGAGGCAGGATTCATACCCAGTTGTGTCAGGGTGACAATATCCCCAAAGTGAGCTATCAAAATTCCAACTACCTTTTTTTGCACAAATAGATAAACTGGTCCTAAAATTCACAGGAACATTCAAGGGGCCTAGAACAGTCAAAATAATCTTGAAGAAAAAAAACAAAGTTGGAGGACTTAGACTTCTTGATTTCAAAACTCACAATAACATGACAGTAATCAAGACAGAGTGGTATTGACATAAGGCTAGGCAGATACGTCAGTGGAACAGAATTGGGAGTCCAAAAATAAGCCCATGCATTTAACTCATTTCCAACCAAGATGCCAAGACTATTTGATGGAGAGAAAGCATAGTCTTTCAACAAAGGGTGCTGGGGCACCCGGAAATCCACATGCAAAAGAATAAATTGGTCCTCTACCTCACACCATATGCAAAAACTAACTCAAAATGGATCACAGAACTAAACATAAGAGCTGAAACTATAAATTTCTTAGAAGGAACCATAGGTATAAACCCAAGTGACCCTGGAATAGGCACCTGTTAGGTACAAAAGCAAAAATACAAGCAGCCAAAGGAAAACTAGATGAACTGGATGTCATCAAAATCAAAACCATTTAGGTGTCCGGGTGGCTCAGTTGGTTAAGCGTCTGTCTTCAGCTGAGGTCATGATCCAGGGTCCTGGGATCGAGTCCCATGTCAGGCTCACTGTTCAGCAGGGAGTCTGCTTCTCCCTCTCCCTCGGCCTGCTGTTCTCACTGCCTGTGCTCATTTTCTCTCTCTTTCTCTCTCTCTCACCCTTCAACATGATAAATAACCCAATTAAAAAATAAGCAGAGGATCTGAATGGAAATTTCTCCAAAGAAGATTTAAAAAATGGCCAATAAGCACACGGAAAGATGGTCCACATCATCAGGGAAATGTAGACTGAAACCCACAATGAGATACTATTTTATACCCATAAGGATAGCTACAATAAAAAAGATAGGGGTGCCTGGCTGGCTCAGTGGGAACAGCACTTGATCTCAGGGTCCTGAGTTTGAGCCCCTTATTGGGTATAGAAATTACTTAATAAACTTTTTTTCTTAAAGACAGATAATAGCACGCTTGGATGAGGATGTGAAGAAACAGAACCTTTGTGGCATTGCTGGTAGGAATGGAAAATGGTGCAGCTACTGTGGAAAACAGGCTAGTTTTTAACAAACACAGTTACCATATGGCTCAGCAATTTATTTCTAGGTAGAGGGGCGCCTGGGTGGTGAGTCGGTTAAGTGTCCGACTCTTAGTTTCAGCTCAGGTTGTGACTTTGAGGTCGTGGGATCGAGTCCCATGTCGGGCTCTGGCTCAGCATGGAGTCTGCTTCAGACTGTCTCTTCCTCTCCTTCTGCCCCTATTCCTGTCTAAACTAAATAAATCTTTCAAAAAAATTTATTCCTAGGTAGATACGCTAGAACTGAAAACAAAGTTCACATAACACTTAGACGGAAACGTTCACAGCACCATTATTCACATCAGTCCCAACGGAAACCAACCAAACAGTTATTAACTGATTAAGGGGTAAGCAAAATGTGATTGACCCACACACGGGATACAAAGCCATAAAAAGGGACGAAGCACTGATACAGACTACACCAAGCATCAGCTTTTAAAATATTACGCTAGGGGGCGCCTGGCTGGCTCAGTTGGTTGAGCACAGGCCTGTTGACCTCAGGGTCAGGTGTTCAAGCCCCACATGGGGTGTAGAGCCTACCTTGAATGAATGAATAAATAAATAATAAAAATATTAGGCTAAGTGAGAGAAGCCAGTCATGAAGGACTGCATATTTTATGACTCCCCCTTCTAGGAAACTCTAGAATTGGCTAATCCAGAGAGACAGACAGCAGATTCTTGGTAGCCAAGGGCTGGTGGTGGTGGTGGTGGGGAAATGGGGAGTGGTTTGAGGTTTCTTTTTGGAGTGATGAAAACATTCTGGAACCAGAGTGTGGTGATGGCTATAAAACAGCGAACACACTAAAAACCCTGAACTATATGCTTTAAGATGAATTTTTTAAAAGACCTTTTTCTTTTATTTATTTATTTATTTGAGAGAGAGTGAGAGAGAAAGCACAAGAGGGGGTAGGGTTAGAGGGAGAAGCAGACTCCCCACTGAGCAGGGAGCCCGATGTGGGACTCAATCCCGGGACTCCGGGATCATGACCTGAGCTGGAGGCAGTTGCTTAAGCAACTGAGCCACCCAGGTGCCCTAAAGATCTTTTTCTTAAAGAGAGAGAGAGAGCACAAGCAGGGGAAGATGCAGAGAGAGAGGGAGAAGAAGTCTCCCCACTGAGCAGGCCATTCCAGGGCCCCAAGATCATGACCTGAGCTGAAGGCAGATACTTAACTGACTGAGCCACCCAGGTGCCCCAAAAGATTCTATTTTTATTTTATTTTATTTTATTTTATTTTATTTTAAGATTTTATTTATTTGACAGAGAGAAACACAGCCAGAGAGGGAACACAAGCAGGGGGAGTGAGAGAGGGAGCAGGCTTCCCGCCGAGCAGGGAGCCCGATGTGGGACTCGATCCTGGGTCTCCAGGACCATGACCTGAGCCGAAGGCAGTGGCTTAACCAACTGAGCCACCCAGGCGTCCCAAGATTCTATTTTTAAAGTAATCTCTACACCCAACATGGGGCTTGAACTCACAACCCCTAGGTCAAGAGTAATATGCTCTAATGACTGGGTCAGCCAGGCACCTCCTAAGATGCTGAATTTCATGTTATGGGAATCATATCTAAAAAAAAAAAGAAAAAGAAGAAAGAAGAAGAAGAAGGAGGAGGAGGAGAAGAAGAAAGAAAAAGCCCACACATAGCTCTTGGCCTCACAGAGCTAACATTCAGTGGAGGGTCGAGGGAGAGAGGAAACACACACACGTACACATAGCAAAATTACTGTTGTGCTAAGTATCTGGAAGAGGAGTAACAAGAATGAGAGCTATGATGGTAGTGCTCAAGGAAGACTTCCTGGAGGAAGAGAACTGAAGGAAGAAGGGTGAGCAAAGTAAGGAGAGGGAAGATCAGGCAGCAGAGAAAGCATGTGCAAAGGTCCTGTGGTGGAATGGAACTTGGCAAAAAGAAAGGTCCAGAAAAGCCCCCGTGGCTGAGCATGGGGAATGACAGAGGGCAGAACACCAGAGGGAAGGGCTAGAAGGGGTATTATATGCTGTGGCCTGCTGCCAACATGGCAGGTCAGAGGCCTGAGCAGGAAAGCTGCTTGGAGCTGGAGAGGAGGCACCAAGCCCTTTGAGTGTTCCCTTAGGCCAAGCATCATATTGGAGGAGTCAGGCACCCAGTGCAGAGGGTCAAGTGCAGCAAGGAGCTGGCGGTCATTTCTCCCAACTGAGCCACTCTTCACATGACCTGATGGAGGGAGGAAAAAATCCTAATTCCCTGACTTATTTCGCAGCACCTCCTGCACTAATGCTCCCAGGAAGAAAATAATGATGAAAACCAGCCTCACTGCTATGGCAACAGCAACCACTTCTGACTTACCCTCCTGACTAAAGGCTTGTCGGCGGGTGGGAGAGGGGAAGCCTCTTAGCCGCAGTGGTGGGCGGCGGGAGCCCCTCCCTCAGGGCTGCAGGATCCCCCTTTCCTTTCTGTTGCAGTTCTGGCTCAGCTCCCAGCTTCCCCACTTCTCCCAGCAGAGAGTCACAGCAGCCGCCAACATCTGGACAGCCCTTCACAGCTCAGCCTGTGATTTATGCCACTCCCTCTGCAATGTGGCGTTATTAGCCCCACTGGACAGATGAAGACACTGAGGCCGGGAGAGCTGAGGGGTGGTGCCTATGGCCCCTTCCCTCTGTCCCGCCTTTACTCCCACCTGGCCAGGCTCTGTTCACCTGTGCAGGTAACCTGCTCTGATTTCTCCATGGCACAAAGGACTAAATGAGTGGAAGAAATGTCACCCTCCACCCCAGCCTGCCTCCTGCATCCTTGCCTGGGAATCTGTCCCCACCGCAGGGTGGGGGTGCCCTGTTCTGGTCTAGCCCAAGAGGGCTGGGGCGGGGGTCATTTGGGGCCGATGACAGCCTGTGCCCTAAGAGGCGTGCCCTTGGAGGACTGGGCTGAACTGTTTCCCTTCAAAATGCCTGGCTCCGAACTTTAACACTAGTATTCACGATGGCTAATATTTCAGATACACGCTAACTCTGGGCCCGGCTTTGTGCCCAGGACTTTGCAGATACCACCTCCCTCAGCCTCACAAGTAGAGTGAGGGATGGGCTGTGGCCCCAGTTCTATGGTGAGGGGTGCGGGGGTGCAGCCTGAGATCTCTGGGCTGGAGTGAACCCAGGTGGTCTGACCCCAGAGCCTGAGCTTCTGACAGATACCTGGAGCCCCCAGGAGACTTTCTCCCCCTTCTCCCATCCCCCACCCCCAGGCAAGCTGGGAAGATTAAAGGGGGGCAGAGGAGCAGAGAGGGGGAGCTGAGCCGCAGCCTGCAATCATTTCCTGGCCCTGGGCCAGAAGGCTGCAGGCAGAACCTGTTGGAAGAAAGGGAGCTTGCAGTCGGAAGGGAAGGGAAGGGGAAGGGAAGGGAAGGGAAGCGGGATGGAGAGCCCCTCCTGGGAACCGGGTCCTATCTCTCTCCAGGCCTGGGGTTCGCAGGAGGAAGGAAAGGGAAGGCATGGCTCGGGAGTACCTACTAAGTGCTGATGTTGAGCCCAGCTCTTTACAGGTGGTATGTTGATTTATCCCAGAGTGACACTAAGAGATAATAGCTAACACTTACTATATGCCAAGTGTCTCTTGAATGCTTAGCATGCTTTGATTCATTTAACCCTCACAGAGACGTGGCAGGTAGAGACTGAGATCATCCCCGCTCTGCGCGCAGGGAAAGCGAAGCGTAAAGAAGAGAAGTAACAAGGTCACACAGTGGAGACAGATCTGAACCAGGTCCCTAGGCCATGAGTTACAGACTTATTATCCCGCTAGGGCAGTGGTAGCCCCTATTCTCCAAAGGAAGACAGTGAGGCCCCTGGGTGTCAGAGTGGGGGTCCAGTCCCATCTCCTAGGCATGTCTGACTTCTGTGGCACCTCCTGGATGGATGGGAACCTTCGCTCCCCAAAAGTTACAGTTTGGAAACATCGAGAGCATGGAGAAAGGTTCTAGCTGTAGACTCTTGCCCACAGCTCCCCAGACTGTGGGGAGGAGCCAACTACTTCCACCTACCTGGGAGAGTTTATTTTTGCTCTGGGTATTTCTGTCTGAAACCACACACCCAACCACGATCCTTTCCAGAAATGGCATCTGCCCACTTCCTAGAACTGTTCACGAAGGGCTCCACTGCCTTCCTGGACCTCCAGGTACCCATCTGTACAAAGGGTTGGAGGGCTGTTCCTAGAGGATCCTCTTGGCCCCCACATCCCAGGATTCTCTGCCTGGGAGCTTCCCACTAAGCCCACGGTCATGGCTCTGGGCCTTACAAGCATGCTGCCCTCCAAAACACGGGTCGTGATTTCTGTTGGCCGTCTGCGAAGTACTGACTAAGGGCCGGGTGCCGCGCTGAGCCCTCTCCGTGGAGTCTCACAGTGAGTTTGCTCAGCAGGAGGGTGGCTCACCATGGCCAGACCTAGCTGGGCGGGTGAGAGGCGATCGCGTGCCTCACACACTTGGCCATTACAGGTGCCGGCAAACTGCAACCCCCACCCTCCATCAGGCCCCGTCCAGCCTGTCCCAGCTTCGAGTCCCAGGCCAGGCCCCTGACAGTCTCTCACTTTGCGGGGGAGGGGGATGGTCCCCGTGTCCTTGGGGGCCTAACTTGGGAATGACAGCTAGTGGCAGCTTGGGGACAGCAGCCTGCTCAGACGGCTCATGGGGCTGCTGACAGCAGATAGGCAGTGACGGGCTGGAGCAGGTGGCACTGCCTGAGGCAGATCAGGCACCTGGGAGCCTGCGCCTGCACCCTGCCTCAAGTCCAGAGCCTTCTCTAAGATTTGGGGGACTTTAGGACCAAAGTGAGAGGACCAATACAGCACCGTGCATCTAAATAGAAGTTATAAGCCAAGCTAACAGACCCTGAATGTCTCCGCCTAGACATAATGGTGTGGAAGTCCAGGCTGTGAACATAGACTCCTCTGACCCTCTGGAGTCCAGCACAGTCGTGTCCAGGCAGCCCTAGCCAGCGTTCCCACCTCGGGCTCCCTTCTGGGCCAGGGAAGGTCAGGACACCCTTGGACACAAGCGTCGGCAACATCCACCCCCACAGTCGGCCTTTGTCCCTGAGGCCCAGCGGGGCACACAGCAGCCACACAGGCTGTCCTCTGGAAAAGCCCTGGCAGGTCCTCAAAGTGGGCTGGGGGCTGAATGGACAGGGGACTGGAATCTCTTGTGAGCAGACTGGCAAATCCTCACAGGAGACACATTCCCGAAGCCGTCTCAGGCCACACAGATGCCTGGGCTCCAGGAGCAGCCCAGTGAGGATGAAGAACCAGCTTGGAAGTTAGCACTGAGAAATCCAGGCCAAGCCCAGCTCATGCCTTGCTTGCAGACTGGTCAGCGCCTCACTGACCAGCATCTTTAAGAAGCCCTGTGCCTCCCACAACACCGCACCCCCAGTACCTAGCACGGGGCCTGGCACAGGGAAGGCACTAGGGAAGGGCAGACTGGCTAAGTGAATGAAGCAGCTCTGTGATCATTCCCCCAGGCTCTCCATCTGCTCACAGGGGTTAATCAAGCATCACACAGTCACAAAGGGCCAAACGGCTCAGACCCAGAGCTCCAAGCCCAGGGAGAGAGATTCGAAGTGGAAACAGGAACAGATCCCAAGAGCATGACGCCCACCACGATGGAAGTGGCAGGGACAGGTGTTGCCAGAGCCCGGGGGAGTGTGTGTGTGTGTGTGTGTGTGTGTGTGTGTGTGTGTGTTGGGGGGGAGGCAGTGAAGGAGGACAGAGAAGCTCCAAAGAGGAAATGATGAGTGAGCTGGCCTTCAGGAGATACAGAGGGGAAAGGACGTCCAGAGGCTCAAACAGCAAATGCAAAGGCACTGAGGCATGAGGTGTAACTGGCGTGCTTACATCACTGTGGTCTGCGCTCAGGCACCAGAAGTGGTGACCATTAGTGTTGGCGGGCCAGCCTGGGCAGCGTTGCGTCCCACTGGCTAGACCCAGTAATTTTCACTGTGGAGTCCCTAGACCAGCAGTTTATCAGCAGCACCTTGGAACTTGTCAGAAACTCAGGGTAGGTCCAGAAATTTGTATTGGAAGAAGCCCTCCTGGTAATACTGTTGCACATTCAAGTTTGAGAAACACCACGTTAGGACTTCTTCCCCAAGGCAATGAGGAGCCATGTTCTGCTGTAAACAGAGGGAAGGAAGACCAGAGCTGCACTTCATGACGATCGCCAGGGGGGTCTGGAGAGGGGCTGGTAAAAGGCCCACGTCTGCGAGTTGGTCCCATGTGGCCCCTCACCTCCAGGTGGCTAGAGCTGCTACCCTCGTCAGAAGAATAATCTATCCACCCATGTGAGGGACGGGGCCACCGGGAAGTCAAGACCTTTGCTGGCACTGGGCCTGTTGCCAGGGTGACCACCTGTCACTAGGAGAAAGGGGACAGCACCCTACAGAGGGTCAACGAAGGCGAGCTGGTTATCATGGCAACCTCCCCTCAGGCGGGACAGGGTAATAGAAGGAGGGCTGGTCATCCACAACTACCCCACCCCCATTCCCAGGAGGGAGCACCACTGACCCCACCGTCCCCCTCTGCCTGTACCGAGCTCATCATCCTCCCCTCTGTCCATTTGGGCCCCAGGTGGCCCTTCCCCCCCATCCTGAAGCCACACCCTCCTTGTCACAGCCTCAGGGCTGGGGGTCTGTCTCCTTGGTTATAGCCCTGGCTCCTGTGGTTTCCATGGTGATCTCTCAAGAGGCCTGAGACCCTCATCTGCCAGGCCTTCACCTTCCTCTACCAAGGCTGGTCCTGGGGGTGGTGACCCAAGTCGGCGGCAGGGCTCCCCCAATTTCTCTAGCTGACACTGGGTGTGGAAAGACAAGACGATTCAGTGTGTTACCTTCAACTGGGAGCCAGATGCGGAAGGCACGTTTAACAGTTTGTCAAAGCCTAACTTGAAGCTCAGGGGACAGCATATGTCACCCTCCAACCTGGAAGAGCACAACAAAACACGAGGAGCCTAGAGCCCGAAAGGTCAACACCACACTATCTGGGGCAGGCTCTGTGCCTCCCGGAGCCTCAGTCTCCTCACCTG
Source organism: Spilogale gracilis (assembly GCA_004023965.1). Classification (NCBI taxonomy): domain Eukaryota; kingdom Metazoa; phylum Chordata; class Mammalia; order Carnivora; family Mephitidae; genus Spilogale; species Spilogale gracilis. The sequence goes on from PITA01010565.1 coordinate 32,941, forward strand.
TACATTGGGGATAATATTAGCGTCTACTCCCTAGGGCTCCTGCCAGAGACTGAGTGAGGAGAAGCATCGAAATCGAGAAGCAGAGCACCTGGCCTCTCCCTGCATCCTGTCCTCGGGAAGAAGGAGGAACCCCTCTCCCTGACTCCTGCTGACCTCTCTGCTGGTGGGACGCGTGGTGGGGAAGGGCAGTGGCTCTGGGGTCAGAAACACTACACAAACACCGATTTCCGGTACAGTTATTATTACTATGAATCATCTGGCAGTGAATGGAGGCCTGCTTCTTCCAGGTAATTTACATTTCCTATTGTCAGCGCAGTCTTCTTTTGCTATCATCTGATGCTGGGATGTTTTCTAGAAAGCAGGAGCCATATTCTGCTTCTCAGTTTTCATGCAATGCCTGGCCCGGGCCCTGGCAGGGAGCACCCGCAAAGCTCAGCACAGGAGGGAGTCGGAAATCATCAGCTCTAACTTAGCACTTGAGCAGAATGCTCTGCGCCCGAGTGCTTGAATGCCTCCAGGGATGAGGGCCTTATTCCCTGCTGAAACTGGGCTGCTGCCCAGGACTCCAGGTGGGCTGAGCTCCGTCGGGGGAGCAGGAGCTGAAGAGACAGCTTGCGGGGGGGGGGGGGGGCTGTAGGGAACTCCAGGGCCATCCCCACCCCCATGGCCGAGCAGCCCCCTCTTCCCCTCCCACTGAGAGTTGCTAATAGGAGTGGTTCTAATTATGCTCTAATTGCTTTCTTCCAGGCGGTTTCTCTGGAGCCAAGGAGTTCAGAGTTCATGAATAAATGAAGAGGGAGGAAGCGGGAAGGGATGTTTATTGATCCACAAATCTGTACATGCCACTGTCTGCCCCACCAATGTTTGGGCATGGGCTGTGTGCAGTTCTGAACACACACACACACACACACACACACTCCAGCCCCAAATCTCTCTCTCCAAAGGGCCCGTGGCGGGTTGAAGGAAGGTAACAAGAAGTCTCCTTTAGGCTTGAGGTCGCAGTCCCAACTCTGTCACTGATTTGCACTGGGCTCAGAAGCCTGCCCGGCTGCGCACCAGCTCTGAGGCCCGGGGCCTCAGGTGGTCCTTTATTAAATGGCAACAATAGGTGGTGTGTTACCAAGGTTCCCCCAGGGCACAGAACGGCCGTAGGCAAGGGCCTGGCACAGAGTAAGTACTTGGTGAGCGGTGATGTCACCACCGCTTCTGCCTCCAAAACAGATGAACAAACTCAGGCACAGAGGTCAAGCAACTTGTCCCACATCATGCATTAAGTGACAGGATCTGAACCCAGGATCATGGGACCCCGAAGCCTTGGTTCTCCACTACGTCTGATTCATCTGGTCCCCAGGAGCTGGAACACGGTGGGGACCGTAATAAGGTATTGAATGACAGAGAAATATAGGGGAAAATAAGCATCAAAAACAGGTTGTTTCCAGTGACCAGGGCAGGAGTGGGCTGATGCGGGTAGAATGAAGCCAAGACTTCCTTCAAGGTCCAAGCAAAGTGCTGGGTCTGAGGGACCCCAGGACTTGGTGCCTCTCCAGCAGCTGGGGCCAGGTGGGGACAATGAGGACCCTTTGTAGACGCTGCTGGAAGGAGATGCTTTGACTCCTGTGGGACTCCCACTGAGAAGCCAAAGCTAAGAATCCTGGTTTTTGGCATCAGGCAGAACCCACCCTTCCACTGCCTTGCTGTGTGGGCAGGTGATTTCAGCTCCGTGAGCCCCAAAGCCCTCACCTGCGTAATGGGGACAACAAGAGTCCCCCTCTGGGGCTGCGGCCAGAGGGCCAGGAGAGAGCCCGTGTGAGGCCCTGTATTGGAGGCCAAGCAAGGGGCTTGGAGTCTGATTTCCTGGTTGCATGGCGGCCCTGCCGCTGCCTGACGTCCGGGCTCACAGCCTCAGTTGCTGCTTCTGTGAGACAGGGATAATTCGTCTACCCCACCAGGGCGGAGCGAAAGCGAAGCAGTTACAACGGTAGGGCAGTGTGGCAGAAGTGCTCAGTAAATCTATTAAAGGGCAGGCATGCAGACTCCCTGCAGTCCATTTCACACATGGGGA
>PITA01010565.1:35102-71365 GCA_004023965.1 Spilogale gracilis
GGGCAGTACTGAAACTCCCTCGCCCATCTTCCCTGCGGGCTCCAACCAGCGGGGCGTGTCAGCAGGCAGGGAGGGTGACCCGCCTTCCTGGCCAGCCCACCAGCCCCTTCACTCCAGGGCTGGCTGCAGGGGCCTCAGAAACAATCCAGGGGCCCAGGACCGGAACACTATTTGTCAGCCCGGCATGGTGGTGGCGGGCTTGTCTCCATGGCAACAGTGCAGTGTGAAGGCATCCCGGCATCATTAGGGAGCGCGCTGAGTAGTATAAACAGAGGCTGCAGTAGATTACACGCCTATTATGAGCAGTCTCGGGCTCTGAGCACTGGTAATTATGCCTAATTGTGCATTTAATTGTGTAATTGAAAACCCACATCTCTGATTCAGGCTAGGGCTGCAGAACCTCCCCCCTCCAAAAAAAATTTAAAAAGCGGCTTAGGAGCCATCACTACCCTGAAAATCCCGGGGCTGCGTCCCCCTCTAGGGTAAGGCGCAGCCAGAGTAGGCTTGGGGTTAAACAGCCTACAGACTCCCACGTCCCCCACTTCCAGTGCCAGGAGCTCAGCCAGGATCTGTGATTTAGGTTGGGATGGGGAAGAGTATGCTTAAGGTGAAGGGACGTGGTAGGAGACCATGATTTCCATTATTCATAATAGATACCATTTTGTGCTCTTGCCACTGTCCTCTCAGGGCCTAGAACCAGCATCTGGCGGTTCCCAGGGACCTGATCATCATCAGATCCATTATACATCCAAGTGGTCATCCAACTTACATATAAATTCTTAATCACTGCCAGTGACAGGGAACTCACCCCTTGACTGTCAGTCTGCCCCTGCAGACTCTGTAGATAACCTGAAAGGCACTGATGGAATTCAACAATCTCCTCTCCCGTATCCCAGTTTCCCAGACTGGAGTAAATGAGGCCCAGAGAAGGGCAGGGCCAGCTCACAGTTGCGCGGCACATAAGTTCCAGAACCCTGGGATTCTGCCTTATATCTGAGGGCGTATTTTGTACCTCACCGTGACTTAGTGCCTAGAACTGTGCCTGGCACTTTGTGGGTGCTTCATAAATATTTGCTAAACACAACTCTGGGTTAGCTGGTGGCCATTCTGACTCTCTGACCCACCAGAATTGAATCTTTCAGGAGTTCAGGATGCTGACTTGCAGTGGCCAGGGGATGAGTGATGAGTTAGAAGCTCCCGCTCTGAACCTCTAGTGGTCCGAGACTTGTGTTTACAACCAGATATGCTAAGTGGGCATCTGGGATGGGGACGGTATGGACACTCATTCAAACAGAAGACAGAGGGAAGAAGGGGGCACATGAGCCCCTGACCCCCTGGCACCTGGGTGCAAAGCCTCGGGCAGGCCGCTGGAGGCAGGACGGTCCTCCTTGGCCCACAGCAGGATGCCCTCCTCTGGGAAAGGACGGGACTCACTGCTGACTTAAAGCTGGAGAGGGCCTCTTGGATGCAGGAGGCCACACCTTCCTCTCTGCTCCCCTCCGAAGGGCTCTGAGTCCAGAGCTCTCGCCGCATTAACTCAGGCCCCACTCACTACAGTCCCATGACAGGGGTGCTATGATCATTCCCATTTTGTAGAAGAGAAGACTAAGGAACAGTAAGTCCGAGGCCACCTAGATCTGGCAGAACTTCCGCTTCACTTATGTCTTCTACTGATTGAAGAAGGGACGTGTCCCCTTTCCTATACCACGGTTTTTAGATTCATAGAACTTGCTATTTCATTTCTGGAGCATTTAGGAGTGTGAACCTTTTGTGAGCTTTACTCAGCGTATCTTATCTCAAAGGAGCCTCCTGACAACTTCCCGAGGCAGATCAGTATCCTGATTTACAGAAGTGTAGGTAGAAGCTCAGAGAGGTCAAGTGTCTTGCCCCAAGGTCACCCAGCAACAAAGAGGTAGAGATGGAACTCAAACCCCAGCCTGACCCCAAAGCCTAAGTTGTTCCCTGTTCACCGCTCTGCCTCTAGTTCACCAGCTGCTCTGAGAGGCAGAGGCCCGAGGGCTGGGTAAGGCATCCAAGCCTGCAGCCACAGTACCAGCTCTTCTAAAACCTCGGTGCATGGTGCTTGTTGGTGGAAGAGTCTTGGATTCACTAGCACTCTCCCTCTCCACGTCAAGGCCAGAGACCAAGAGCACTGGAACTGGGCTCTCTCAGACCACAACTGGCTCCATCGCGTGTGGTCTGAAACTAGCTTTTTTAATAAACACATTCCTAGAGGCGCCTGGTGGCTCAGTTGGTTAAGCGACTGCCTTCGGCTCAGGTCATGATCCCGGAGACCGGGGATCGAGCCCCACATCGGGCTCCCGGCTCGGCGGGAAGCCTGCTTCTCCCTCTCTCACTCCCCTTGCTTGTGTTCCCTCTCTCGCTGTGTCTCTCTCTGTCAAATAAATAAATAAAATCTTTTAAAACAACAACAACAACAAAAAAAACCACATTTCTAGGGAGCCTGACTGGCTTGGTCAGCATAGTGTGCAACTCTTGGTCTTGGGGTCATGAGTTCGAGCCTACACTGGGCATAGAGATTACTTTTAAAAAGACATTTATAAAAAAAAAAAACAAAAAATCTCTGGTCTCAACTTGCTCTCCCATCACCCGTGCCCCTCTGAAGCCCGAGGAGAGAAGAGATGTCAGTGATCACAGCTGACCTCTGCTTGGTCCAGATTTTACAAGCACTCTCAACTCCTTTTCCCTTGATGACTCACCGAGACCCAGGCTGTATTTTCTGTTTCCTTGGTGACAAGTCACTTCATGCTTCAGGCCTCCACATGCCCATCAGTAAATGGGTATAAAAACAGAGTTACGAGGGCTCACACATCTCCAATACAAGCTCATTTCTTCCCTGGGTACCTTCCCTTCAACCTGCCTCATAGCAACCATAAACTCGGCACGGTGAGTGGGGTGAGTTGAAATGGGGCACAAGCAGCTCAGCAGATCTGGTCTTAGCAACAAGCCCTAGTGGCTGATGAAAGGGTTGGATTTCTCCCGCTTCGTGGGCGCCCAGCATCCCCGCCGCCTCGGGGGAGCAGTGGGGCATGCACAGTTAAGCCATGGAGACCTAAGTCTGGGTTTGAATCCCAGTTCTATCCCCACCCTCCACATGGCCATGGGATGATTGAGACAGTAACCAGGGACAAGGCAGATAGAGCACCTGGCTCATTGGAGACCCCAAACAAAAGGAAGTCGGAGCTGCTGTTATTAGTTCCCTCTGAGCCGTACACTTCCCACATAAAGAAGCTAAGACTTGAAGAGTTTATGGAAATGACTCTGACCCCTAAGTCCCCGAAACTGCCACGGGGTGTGGTGTGGGGTGCACCGATGTCCTGACAACTTCACAGTGGGGTGGCTGACGCTCAGAGAGGGGAAGGGACATGCTGGAAGTCACAAAGCAAGGTGGCAAGGTCTGTCTGAGCCCCGAGGTATTGCGCCTAACCCGTGTGTCACATCTCAGAGCAGCTGCTATTTACGGGATGCTTATCCCCAAAACTCTCACCCAACTACCCCTACAATGAAGCCAAAGCAGAGCTGTCCCCTGGGCCCTCTGGGAGACCTCTTCTCCAACCATCTTGCTTTGCCCACCTCATAAGGGTCTCAAGGGCTGTTTGGCCTCAGTCTGTCCATCTGCAAAAGGGAGCTGACCACCCCAGCCGTCCAAAAGGGTATGAGGAACAAAAAGGGTCAGTGGCCTAGACAATACTGTGCTCTGTGCTCCCGACTCCCAAGCCTGGCCCAAGGCCTGAAGTACCTAGAGCAGAGCGGACCCTCCCTAGGAGGCCAGCAGCTTGCAGGCACAGCTGCTTCGGAGCCCAGGCCCCCGCAGGAGCCCATCCCCTCCAGTCTCCACCATCACTACTGCTAATAACGACATCAATCAGGGTGACCACGTTTCGCATCATTACTCGCAGCTCAGTCTTCCCCCCGCACCACCACCTTCGAGAAAGCAACGAGCTTTCCAGAAGGGAAGAGAATGAAACCAGCGTTGTTCTGAATACCTACTATGTGCACGGCACCTGGCTAACCCCTTTTTACAACTCCACAAGGTAGGGATGGCTCTTTCCCTTTACCAGAGGAAGAAACGGGGGCCCGGAGGAGTGAATGCATGTGTCCAAGGTCACCTAGAGCGGGGACGAGAACGGCCATGACAGTGATGTATGACTGAGCGCTCACTGGCTCGCTGGGCCAGGCAAGTGCATGATCCTACTGAAATATTACCAATTTCAGATGAGGAAGCTGAGGCCAGAAGCAGGGAAGAGACCTAGGTCGAGCCCCACGTAAATACCAGCAGCGGGCTCTGCTGCTGGAGGTGGCTCTCTGCTCAGGCTGGAAAGCACACGTCCTGGGTCTGTCACTGGCTAGCTTAGAGACCTCGAGCAAACGTCATCGCCTCTCTGAACCTCAGTCTCCTCATCTGAAATAGGGGAAAGCGAGAACAACCATCCCGTTGTGCGGAAGAACAATGAGGGTAAAAACTATAAAAGCTAACGTTTATCGATCGTTGAACATGTACCAGGCACTCTGCCAAATGCTTTACATATGTAAGCTCATTTGGTTAAATGAGGTAAGGCATACAAAGTGCTTAGCACAGGACTCCAGAAATGGGAACGATAATGATGATGATGAAGAAATTGATGAGGATTCCCTTGGGCAAATCTCCATGGTTCATCTTCTTACAGGAAGAACTGGGTGGCCTGTAAGGTTTCAGGAGGAGGTGGACCAGGAAAGAAGGAGAGGGTTTGGGCAGGGGAGGAAAAGAGGAACATCTAAAAATTCGGGAGTGAATAGCATTAAAAAGGTCACAATGATCCACCAAGTAGAATTTCGGAAAGGAAGGGACTCAAGGTGTTCTAGAGAAGGGAACCAGACTGAGACACCGTGAAACCTCCAGGCCAGCCCGGACAGCATCACCATCCCAGACGGGCAGACTGGCAGGACTCCAGAGACACAGAGCAGTGGTCCTCCCCCATTTTACAGATGGAAAAACCAAGGCTTACAGAGGGGAAAAGACTTGCCTGAGTTCACAGGATCTTAGTGGCAGAGCTAGACTGGAAGCCAAGCCTCCTGCCTCTCAGCTCAGTGCCCAACTACCTGCTGCTTCCCACAAAGGAAGAGTACAGAGGGGCACCTAGATATGTCTGGGCCACAATTCCAAGAAAGCATCTCATGGTGTATATATTATTAATATCAGTTAATAGTTATGTCATGTTAAGTATAGTTTATTGAATGCTCGCTCAGTGTTTGGTACGTGCTAGGTTCATAATATGCATTTACTTCTCAAAACAACCCTAAGAACTGGCAACTGTTTATATTATCGCTACCAGATGACAAAACTGTGGCTCAGAGAGGGTAAGCCACTTGCCCAAGATCACACAGCTAGGAAGTGACAAAGCCAGGATTCAAACCCAGGTCTGTCCTATCAAACTCCAGAGCCTACTGTTGTCCACCTGAATGGTAAAGCCCCCACTTGCTCCTCCTACTCCCCCAGGACACATTCACTCTAATCCCTCACCCACGGCAAGTCCATCCCGACGATAGACCAGTATCTAGAACTAGCCTGTTTTACTGTAATGATCAAACCCCATTCAAAAGAGGAAAAATGACAGTTCCTCTTCTAAAGTCTGCAGCTGAGGGCTCCTGGGTGGCTCGGTTGGCTAAGCAACTGTCTTTGGCTCAGGTCATGATCCTAGAGTCCCGGGATTGAGTCCCACACGGCGCTCCTGGCTCCACAAAGAGTCTGCTTCTCCCTCTGACCTTCTCCCCTCTCATGCTCTCTCTCACTCTGTCTCTCTCAAATGAACAAATAAAATCTTTAAAAAAAAAGGGTGCCTGGGTGGCTCAGTGGGTTAAAGCCTCTGCTTTCAGCTCAGGTTGTGATCCCAGGGTCCTGGGATCGAGGCCTGCGTCAGGCTCTCTGCTCAGCGGGGAGCCTTTTCCTTTTCTCTCTCTGCCTGCCGCTCTGCCTACTTGTGATTTTGCTCTCTGTCAAATAAATAAATAAAATCTTAAAAAAAAAAATCTTTAGGGGCGCCTGGGTGGCTCAGTTTGTTAAGCGACTGCCTTCTGCTCAGGTCATGATCCCGGAGACCCGGGATCGAGTACCACATCGGGCTCCCTGCTCAGCAGGAAGCCTGCTTCTCCCTCTCTCACTCCCCCTGCTTGTGTTCCCTCTCTAGCTGTGTTTCTCTCTGTCAAATAAATAAATAAATAAATCTTTAAAAAAAAAAATCTTAAAGAAAAATAAGGTTTGCAATTCAGAAACATTTAACAGCCTTTTCTTTCTCGGTCTCTTTCCACTGGATGGGAAAACAGGCTCCCTTCTCTCTCAGGTCATGCCAGCCTGGTGGAGTCCAGCCTTCAGGAGCACATGAGAAGCCGTCAGGCAGCCGAGGCTCCTGGGGGACTTACCCTGTCATCCGCCCCAGCAAGCAACAGAGGCAGGAGAGGAATTTCGAAGTCCCTACTCGGAGCACCCCCTCCCCCCAAATTATCTCATGTAACCCCCACTAGTGGCCTGAGGCCTCCCATCCAAGTTGTAGGAGAATCAGAATCCCACCCAGGTTTCGCCTAACTTCAGAGCCCGTACAGGCTGGCGAACCCTCTAAGTGGAGGGGCCGAATGAGCTTAGCTGGAGAGAGCTCTAGGGGCAGGTGAGAGGGAGGCAGGGAGGAGTAGGGACCCCGACAGCTCCGGGCCAGAACGACTCATATTTTATAATGAAGAAGGCTACAGAGTATGCTGGCCAGCTGCTGGGCTTCGAAGCTTGGCTCCTAGCTGTAGAGCTTCTGGCACGTTGCTTTGTAGGATCACTACGAGAACTGAATAAGTTGATACACAGAAAAGGGCTCACAAGGGCGCCTAACACCTAGTAAATGCTCCAAGCTAATCACTGTTTGCAGCAGCAGCAGCAGCAGAGAATGGGGCAGACTTTGGGGAGTGGGACTGGGCTCAGAAGGAAACGTACCTTTATGTTCTGCTCTGTTGGATTATTTATTGATTCATTTTTTACAACAGATGTCTACTACTTTTTGAAGAATAAAGAAAGTCCTCGTTTAAAATTTAAAATGAACAAGCAGGAAAAAAAAAATCCTTGGAAAAGTTTCATCATTTCTTGGCATTTTCTATTCCTCAAAGTATATAAAGAAGGGTGTTTCAACTGTGAGCCAGGAGTTGCCAAATAACTGATTCATTAATTTATTTTACAAATATTAATGGAGTGCCAGGCACCGTTCCAGCTGCTGGGGATTTAGCAGGGAACAAAACAGATAATCTCTGCCCTTCTGGAGTTTCCATTCTACCTGATTTTAATTAATCCCCTCTGCAACCCTCAAGGATGAGCAATTACAGACAGGCGGACCAAGGCGGCCCAGAGAGGGGAAGTCACTTGCCCTGCATCCCACAGCTGGGAGGAGGGCTACCATCTTCAGGGCCTGGCTGCTTCTACCACCACCCAGGAGGGCAGGGCTGAGGATGGCAAGGTTGGGGCTGGCGTCCCCGAGAGCAGAGGAGCAGGACACATGAGGAGGTCTGCACATCCAGGCTCAGAGCTCCACTCTGCTTTACTGTGTGCACCTGTGCCGGGAAGTGTGGGGGCAGGCACCCGTTGGGACCAGACGGTGGAGTTCAGCATCAGGGCGGCTCAGCTTCCCCCACCCCATGCTCAGCCCATAGCTTGACCCACAGTGGTCCCCAAGCACCTCTCTGCCTAGAGGCTCAGCACAGCTTCAAAACCCCCTAGTAGTCAGGCTGGACCTCTAGGATGGTAAGGAGACCCGGGCCTCTCCTGAACCCAGCTCTCCAGATTCACCTGCAAGAAATTGAAGAGCACTGGTCTCCTTCATCCTCCAAATTCACTCCACTGACCTCCGTAAGGCAAGAACCTGAGTTCCCTAAGCTGGGATGAGGCAGAGTTTCCCCCAAATGCTCCCCTCCCTGCCAGGGCACCCCAGGATCCCCACCTCTCACCCCTGTTGGCCCAGGCAGAGGGGCTGGTCGCTACCCATGACGTTCAGGAGAACCTGAAGGCTGATGGAAAGCCCCTGTCTGCAGTGGCCACAGTCAAAGTAGGGAGAGCGGCCAGCATCCAGTTTGTCAGACTGGCCCAGGACCTGGCAGTTCCTTGAGACCCTCTCCAGAGAGGTGGCTCTCTATTCCCAGGCCTGCCCAGTGAGGAAGGTGACGGCAGGCAGAAAGCACAAAGAAGGAGGAGGGAACGGTTCTTGGAGTCTGAGATCACCCCCCCCCACACACACACACAGATGAACATGGACCAGATATGGTTAGAGAGCTAGAGACACCCCAAGGAGAAAGCCGGAGACACACACGCAGAGGAGCAGAGACTTTGTGAGAAACACTCAACACGGGCACAGACCCGGAGGGACAGCCGCCCAACCGAGGAACATAGAGGAAAACACCCGGCAGATACCTCAACGGCTCCACAGAGCAGCCCGGGACACACCCCTCCCAGCCCCAGCCGGCCACAGTCCCACAACAGGCCACCGCGCGGGGCGGGGTGGGCGGCGGGTAGGGGGGGAACCGGCGCTCAGCACGCACTCGGGGACCGGGGAGCGCCGGGCGGGGAGCGCACACAAAGAGCCAGCCCGGCCAGCAGGAGCAGGCTCCGCCCGTCCGCTTCGTGACTCCGGCCCACCCCCTCCCCAACCCCGGACTCGCAGCAGACACGCACCGAGACCCACGGCCCACCCGCCCGCCCGGGACCCCGCCCCGCCGTGCCCCACCCGGCCCCGGCCGCCTGGGCTCACCAGCTGCAGGCAGCAGAAGGCGACGAGCGTGCAGCGCCCGCTGCACTTGCCCATGGCTCCGGGGGCCGCGTGGGCCGTCCGCCGCGGCGCCCCTCTAGCTCGGCGGCCGCCGCCTCCTCCGCGCCGCGCGGGCTCCGCGTCCTCCCCGCTGCGCGCCCCGGGCGGCGGGGCCGGGTGCCTAAGGCCGGGCCCGGGGGCGCCGGGTCCTCAGGGCGGGGGCCGGCCGCTGGCGCTCCGAGTCCATGGTCCGCTGGCCCGCGCTGGCTCTGCCGCGCCGCGCCTCCTTTGTCTGGCCGGCCGGCCGCCGGGCGCGCTTTCTGCCCCGGGGCGGCTGGCGGGGAGCACGGAGCGGGGAGCGCGGGCACCGAGCGCCGCGCGGCGCAGAGCAGCACTGCCCAGCTGGGGCAGCCGCCCGGGCGCTCGGCGGCCGCGGCTTCCCGGCCCCACCACGTGGCTCCGCCGCCGCTGCCACCACCACGGGCTGGGAGGGAGGGAGGGGCGGGGCGGGGCGGCCGCGGGAGCCGAGAGGAGGGGTGAAGGGGTAGGGAAGCGGAGAGGGACGGAAGAGACAGGGAGTGAATGGGAAGAGCGCAGGCTTCGGGGCTGACGGCCCTGGTCAGACCCGGACATAACCGCGGCTCTCTCAGGCTGTGTGACCTTGGGCGCTCCACGTCTCCTCTCTGAGACTCAGCTTTCGTAGCAAAGTGGGAATAATGTCTGCTTCAGAGTTGCCGAGAGGGTGAAAAGCAGTTGTGTGACTAAAGCACTTAGTCCCGTGTCTGGCCTCCTGAGCTGGAGCTTTCCTCCCTGCACCCTAAGTCTCTAGGGGCCCGGGGTTCCCGCCTTGGCCCTCTCTTTCTACTCTGATTCCTAGATCGCCTCATCCTAGCCTCCCTCCTGAGTGTCTGGTCACAAGTTCGCCCTTCCCTCTTCCTTCTACTGGCATTTACTGAGCCCCAACTGCATACACACCCCAGGGGGGACCAGGGATCCGCAGATGTGCACCGCAGCGCTGTTCCAGAGCCCACTGAGCTCCCAGTCCAGGGAACAGACAAGCTCCCAGAGACATGAGGGTAAGATGCCTGATGGCAGAGACAGAGGTCCTCTCAAATGGCTGTGGCCAGCCCCTAACCTGAGGGGGTCAGAAAGCAGAAGACTGCCTTCTTCCAGATGCCTTTCATTCGGTTAACTGTCTTCCTCTCAAGTCATGATTCCAGAGTTCTTGCTTCGGGATATTGCTGGTCTGGGAGTCTGCTTCTTCTTCTCCCTCTGCTCCTCCCCCTTCTTATGCTCTGTCTTTGTCTCTCTCTAATAAATAAATAAAATCTTTAAAAAAAAAAAAAAGATTTTTCAAGACACTCTGAAAAGTGCTCAAGCTTCCAAACATGTCCAAATCCATTTCATCCTCCCTGCCTCCCTCTGAACTTCTCACCTCCATAGTTCACATCACTCAGGTGGAAATACCTGCGTCATCCTCCTGGCTTCTCTGACCAATCTGTGAGCGGTACCTTCCCACTAATATCTATAAAATTCCTACTGTGTGCCAGGCTCTCCACTGGGGTCAGGGGACAAACCAGTCTCTAGCCACTGGGAGAACAGCCCAGCGAGAGACTGTCCTTACAACCAGAAATACATAATGACAGACTCTGATGAGTGCTCTCAAGAACAATAAAGGGTAAAAGAGAGCATAACAGGGCACAATCCAGGTGTGGAGACCAGGAAGGGCCTCCTCGAGGAAATGACATTAATCCTGAGAAGACAATAGGAGGGAAGTAGAGGCAGAGGGGTGGAGAACAGTGTTCTGGCAGAAGAAACAGAACATTGCCAATTCTTCCCACTCTCTCGGCTCTAACCGGCCCTTCTGAGCCAGTGGCCGGCGTGAGGCAGATCCAGACCCGGGGTTCTGTGCTCACACAGCCTGGGTTCTAGTCCCAGCCCTGCCACTTGTATGCTGCTCACATAGTAAGCATTCAGATCCATTGTCATGCTCTTCTCCTGGGACCAACTGCGTCATGGGTGGGGTCTGCTGCAGAAGGAAAATGCAAGGCTCCTTGTTAAAAAACTGAGGATGGAGACCCAGCAGAGCACGACACCAAACACAGGGAGGGCCCTGCATGACTGGGGAGACTGTACCCCTGAAGCCAGAAGCCAGCTCCATCTTCTCCCAGGACAACTAAAATGATCTCTTCACTGTCCCCGCCCCCCAGGCATTCCTGGGCATGCTCTGGGTGTTTTAAGACACACAGGATATCCCTAGAGTTGAAACTACATGTGCTGATGTTTTCACTTGGAATAATAGGCTGAGGGAACTTTTCTCAGCCATGTTTGGCTAGGAACAGCTGTGTCCAACCAGGTTCTATGACTAGAGGGGCTTCCAGGAGTCTGTGGAGCCCCTGAGATAATATATGCAAAGCTTCGCGTGAGCAGGTGTGCCCTTTTCCAGGGAGAGGTTTTCATCAGATTCTTCAAAGAGTCTGCTTCCACAAAAGAAAGAGAACTAGCCCCGCGAAGCCTCAGCCCAGATGTAACGGTTGGTTCCCTAGCAGATCCTCTTTGGGGACGTCTGCCTTCTTCCTCTGTGACTCTAACGATGCAATTCAGGAATATTAACAATAACACTTACCATGTATTGAGTGCCTACTCTGAGCCGGGTGCCCGACATATATTATCTCATTTAAGCTTAGTGGTGGGTGCCACTGGGGCTAGAACCAGCCCTTGCCAGTCTCTTCGTTGGATCACATCACGCCTGGGACACACTGTTCCAAGGCCTGGCTGAAGCACTCTTAAGTCTATCCCACGGGACAAAAGAGGGCCTGTCCTGACCTCAGCAGTATTAGCCTCTGGCCCCCGGTCATTCCACTGAGACCAAGCCTTGTCCCCATGAAGCCACGCACACACCATGACATCTTCCAAGCTTTGTACCTTTTGTTCTGTCTAGAGTGTGTCTCCCATCTAAATTCTTAGCTTGGAGGGCGCCTGGGTGGCTCAGTCCTTAAGCGTCTGCCTTCTGCTCAGGTCATGATCCTGGAATCCCTGGATGAGTCCCTCAATGGACTTCCTGCTCTGCAGGAAGCCTACTTCTCCCTCTCTCACTCCCTCCCCTTGGTTGTGCTCCCTCTCTAGCTGTGTTTCTCTCTGTCAAATACATAAAATCTTAAAAAATAAATAAATAGGTAAATTCTTAGCTTGGAGAACTGCAAATTTCAAATCACACCTCAACTGTCACTTCCTCTTGGAAGCCTTCCTTGACCCTCTGTAAGCCAAGGTAATGCCCCACGTTTTGGCTGGCAGTGCTCTGTGCTTCCTCCATTTAAGCTTTTACAGGGATTTACTGTACTTGTCTGATTTCACTGGTTTCCCCCAATAGACTGTGAGCTCTCTGTGGATGGCAACTGGGTCAGAAATTGTCTCTATATCCCACAGGGCTCAGATGGTGTCATGAGTCAGCAAATAAGTGGTGAATGAATGATCTCCCTGGACTCAGGTTTCAGCACACCTGGCGCCCTCTTTACCCCCTGGAAGCCCAGGGTTCTTGGAGGGAAGGCAGTCTAATTGTAGGAACAACCAGAAACAGCTTTGAAAGACATTGAGGGGGTAGGAGCCAGGGAAGACTTCTGGAGGGGCTGGTACTAGCCAGCATGAAGGATGACTAACCCCTCAAGTAGGGAAAGACTGTGGGGCAAACGAAGCAGGATTTTGAAATAAAGGACAGAGATGATTCAGAACAACCCACACTTCCTGAGTGAGGAGGCAGGGTCATGGTCCGCCCTGGAGAGAGGCACGGGAGGAGCTGCTGCAGGCATGAAACTGACCAAATGGTAAGGACTTCCTCCTTCGCCCTAAAGCAAGTCCCAGGGTCTGAATCTTCCACCAAAGTCCCTCTGAGTGTTAACACTAAGAATTCAGCAGGTTGACTGATGAGAAGGCTGAAATGTTAAGCTTATTAATTTCTCCTTCTTCCACGTTAGAGAACCGAACGTGCTCACTAACGATCATTTCTGGGGTATTTTTTGACACCAGCCAATTCTCTGGCACCAGCTGGTCCGACAATTCACCTCAGTCCGGACACTGATGACCCAGAATGAGTGCAGCCCCGCAGCTGAAGGGTCAGTCCCATAAGACCGCCTGCACGGCAGGTGCCACCCACAATCTCTGGTCACCCCTGCTTCTCACCAACCAGCTCTAAGTCGGGGGTCCCCATGACCTCCTCCTCAGGTTCCATAATTCGCTCATGAACAGCTCACAGAACTCAGGAAGGTACTGGACTTATCTTTACTGGTTCCTTATAAAGGATACAAAGGAACAGCCAGATGAAGAGGTGGGTAAGGTGATGTCTGGAAGGGTCCCAACGCTTCTCTCCCTGTGGGGCTGGGGTGCACCATCCTCCTAGCGGGTGAACCTGGAAGCTGCTCCGGATCTCAATGCTCAAGAGATTTTATGGAGTTCAGTCTGCAGGGCCTCCCCCACCCCAGGTCTTCCCGGAGATGAGTGGGAGCGGCTGAAAGTTCCCCTCTAGTCACTTGGTCTGTCTGGTGACCAGCACCATCCTGAGTCTGTTGGGGGTCCCATCCTAAGTCCCCTCATTAGAACAAACACAGATGGATCCAAGGGGACTCATGAATAACAAAAGGCAGTCTTATCCCTGAGGAAATTCCAGTTTTAGGAGATCTCAGAAATGGGGACAAAGACCAGATATCTTTTATATATCACAATAGCTAACGTCTCCTAAGCATTCTGTTCTGAGGGAGTTCTTTGCAGTAACTCATTAAACCTCCCAGCACACCTCCAAAGTAAGTGCTATTATTATCATCCCTTTCTTCCAGATGGGGAAACTGAGGCTCAGAGAGGTCAGAGCATTTGTCCAGGTTTATACACACATGATTGGGACAAAGCAGAATCAAGATTTGCCCTCAGGCGGAACTACCTGACCTGTGATATTTCTGTTTCGTTCCTTGTGTTTTTCAAGCTTTTCTTCTTTTACAGAACCTTTCCTTCCAAAGAATTCATACATTTCTCAAACAACAGAGTGGAGCTGCTCTGGTGTGTTTAGGGAAAGAGGATGAGCAGCCTGCTCTGTCTGCCCTCATGTCCTGTGAAGGCCTCTAAGTCAGCACCTTAATCCAAGGTCCCTCAGGGACAACGTGGGAAGACTACCCACCTGGATGAGCTTCAAGGGGGCCTTTTCAGAAGAGGGGAGAGACAGGGGAGTCTGGGTGGCTAAGTTGTTAAGCACCTGCCTTGGGCTTAGGTCATGATCCCAGGGTACTGGGATTGAGGTCCGTATCGGGGTCCGTGCTTGGAGGGAAGACTGCTTCTCCCTCTCCCACTCCTTCTGCTTGTATGCCCTCACTCGCTGTCTCTCTCTCTCTCTCTCTGTGTCAAATAAATAAACAAAATCGTAAAAAAAAAAAAAAGGAAGAAGAAGAAGAGGGGAGAGGCAAAGAAGAGGAGAGCCTGAAGGGCAGAGAGGTTGTGTGAATTCTGTTAAGCCACACAGCACATTTGAGAGAGCTGGTTCTCAAGACCTTCAGGTCAGGTCCGTGACTGCTCGAGGAGGTCTGTAGTTGAAAATGAAGAGGATAGGTGCCCCCGAGAACGCTTGGGATAAAGGCTTGGGAGTTAGCACACTGGCAACAGTGTGGCATCGCCTATTGCTTCTTCTCTTTCTTCTTCCTTTTTTTAGGTAATCTCTACACGCAGCGTGGGGCTCAAACTCAACCCTGAGGTCAAGAGTCACATGCTCCACCCACCGAGCCAGCGGGGCGCCCCCACTGCTTATCTTCTTAAACCCAGCGGTTTCACCCACCTGCTTTCCCTCTCTAGCCCCTGATGGCACCTGAGTTTGTGAGTCTTGGGCCTTCGGGGGAGGCAGAAGAGACAAGCAGGTAGTTATTATGGATGCACAGAGCTGCAGAGAGCCTCCAGGTGCAGAGACAGAATGGTGGAGTGAGTGGTTAACTCTATGTGCGATTAGATGGAAAACTTCAGAGAAAAGATGGTGCTGACTCAGGTTTAGGCGAGCAGGCGGAAGCAATGCAGACACACAAGCGTTGAACAATGAGGTATGTTTTGGGAACTATGACTCCTTCTTTTCTTTCTTAAAAATATTTTATTTATTTGAGAGAGAGAGAGTGAGTGAGAGAGAGCATGAGAGGGGAGAAGGTCAGAGGGAGAAGCAGACTCCCCGTGGAGCTGGGAGCCAGATGCAGGACTCCAGGATCATGACCTGAGCTGAAGGCGGTGGCTTAACCAACTGAGCCACCCAGGCGCCCTGACCCCTTCTTTTCTTTAACTTCTGCACATACTTTCTACCTCCTTTTGTCTCCTCACTGCCACCACTCCTGTATAACCAACTGGCCTCAAAATCTCAGTTTTGGAGCAAATCTGAAAAGGAAACAAACAAACAAAAAGAATCTCTGTTAAGCAGGAATGGTTGAGAGTAAAGAAAGAGAATGGAACAAGGTGTCCATGAATGGGCAGGGTTTAGGTCGGGAGACTCCAAACTGCTCATAGAAAGTCATCTCCTCGTCTGGCACCGGGGGGTCCAGAAACCCCAGCACAGCTTCTGTGGACAGCCAAGACCGATCTCCCTTTCCACTAGCCCCTGGTGGCCATGTGGGCTTCTAGTTAAAGTTTGCCCTCAGGCCACTTGAGCTGGGAACGCGGTGAGATGGCCTCTCCAATCAGCCCCCTACTTCACTGGGCCTTCATAGTGCTGTGCTGGGGCTGCACCTGTCCAGGGGAGCCCCCGGCACAAGATAGCTCCAGCCTCCTGACCCCAGGCCCTAACAGAATTCCCAGTCCCCTGATGGCTCCCCACCCCTCACCCAGGTGTCCTTCCACAACAATTAATGCACTGAATCCTAAAATTACCATCATAGAGGCAACCGGCATCTACAATCACAGGATAGTGGAACTGAAAAAGGGGTCCTCTAATCTCGTGGTTCCCAGTATTAGCGTGTAGACACCTGCCTCCGAACCAGGGCCCCACACCAGCCAGGCTCAAACCTAATCTCTGCAGGCAGGACCTGCTTACAAGTACTTTGTAATAGATGACCAGGGGTGGGGGTGGGGGAGCAGTCTGTGAACCGGTCAGGGTTGGAGACCTCTAAATCGATACAATGTTTCTGAAATGGTCACCCAGCTTCTGCTTGCACACCTCCAGCGGGGAAGAATTCTCTATCAGGCCACCCGTGGGCAGCTCTGACTCAGTTGCTTTTTAAAGATTTTTTAAAAAATTTATTTATTTGACAGAGAGAAACACAGCCAGAGAGGGAACACAAGCAGGGGGAGTGAGAGAGGGAGGAGCAGGCCTCCCGCCGAGCAGGGAGCCCCATGTGGGACTCGATCCCGGGTCTCCGGGATCATGACCTGAGCCGAAGGCAGTCGCTTAACCAACTGAGCCACCCGGGTGCCCCTCAGTTGCTTTTTTTGTGGAGTGAGAGTCTGCCTTCTTCTAGACCACTTCGTCTGGGCTCTGCACTTTGAAGCCTCCCAGAGAAAGAGCCTTTTCTTTTTTCCAGCGTGGCCATCTAATGTATAAAGACAGTGATCTGTCCTGCCTGGTTCCCACAGCTGTTCCTCCATGATCCTCTTGGGGCAGGGGGTTACTCAGAACCGGAAGCCAAGCCTGGACAGGTGTGGTCGTCCTCCTGTGCAGAGTAGGGAGAAACCTTGGCTGGCTCCCTTTCCACAAAACCAGCCCAGAGCTGCCACCCTGGCTTTGGTAACCCTTTGAAATCTGGCTCCAATGCTTTCCAAGGTTCCTATTCATCTGACTGCCACACCCCCACCATGCTGTTACCGCCATGTGCCGTGTGTCATTTTTGAACACACCCGATTTGGTGATCTGTGCTGCTGTCCCTGTTTTTTTCCACAATCTAGGCTGTTTTCCCTCCCTTCTCCCACGTTCTGATCCTCAGTAGCACTTACTCTAACTTCTCAGGCACTGCCCCCTGGCTTGTAGATGTGCCTCTGACAGGATGGATTAGATTCTATTTGAGTTGCTTATTTCTATCTGTTCCTAAAACAAGGGCATGAGATGACACAAAGTGCAGATAAGTGTGGTACCCTTTCCTGGAGTGTCGATTTTACTTGGTGCCCAGTCTTTGAAAACATTTATTAGTGTAAAACAAGCATAGCTACGTTATGAAGGAGCACATAAAACCACGGCTGTTTAAACAGTCAATTTCACTAGAAAAAGGTAGGGAGACTGCTCTGAGTTAAGAGATACTAGAGGGACGCCTGGGTGGCTCAGTTGGTTGAGCGACTGCCTTCGGCCCAGGGCATGATCCCGGAGATCCGGGATCGAGTCCCACATCCGGCTCCCTGCTCTGCGGGAAGCCTGCTTCTCCCTCTCTCACTCCCCCTGCTTGTGTTCCCTCTCTGGCTGTGTTTCTCTCTGTCAAATAAATAAAATCTTAAAAAAAAAGAGATACTAGAGACACAGGATAGCCAGACACATGAAACCCGATTGATTCCAGATTGAAAAAAATAACTATAAAAGACATTTATTTTAAAGATTTTTATTTATTTATTTGAGAGAGAGAGAGAGAGAGTGAGAGAGAGCGTGAGAGGGGAGGTCAGAGGGAGAAGCAGAATCCCGGCAGAGCCGGGACCCCGATGTGGAATTCGATCCCGCAACTCCAGGATCATGACCTGAGCTGAAGGCAGAGGCTTTAACCCACTAAGCCACCCAGGCACCCTATAAAAGCCATTTTTAAAAAAGATTTTATTTATTTTTTGGAGAGAGAGAGACAGCGAGAGAGCAGAGCAGGGAGGAGAGGGAGAAGCAGGCTCCCCACTGAGCAGGGAGTGGTATATGGGGCTTGATCCCACAACCCCGGCATCATGACCCAAGCTGAAAGCAGATGCTTGACTGAGCCACCCAGGCACCCCTATAAAAGACATTCTTGATACAGAGGAAATTTTAATGTGATCATTAGGTGGTATTACGGAATTGCCGCTAATTTTCGTAGGTGCGATAATGTTACTGTGCTTATGAAAGAAAATTCTTAGGAGATGCTTGCTGAAGTATTTGGGAATATTTGAGAGTGAAGAATTATGACCTCTCTTACTCTCAATAGTCATTGAAAGTGGTATATATGTGTGACAGAGATAGAGATGAATCTAGGTGGAGCATATATTCACTGTACTAATCTTTCAATTTTTGTTTGAAAATTTTCAAAATAGTAAGTTGGTGGGGGATCTTACATTTTAGATTTAAGGTAACATTTTAAAGCTATTAATTTCGGGGCCCCTGGGTGGCTCAGTTGGTTAAGTGACTGCCTTCGGCTCAGGTCATGATCCCGGAGACTCGGGATCGAGTCCCACATCGGGCTCCCTGCTCAGCAGGAAGCCTGCTTCTCCCTCTCTCACTCCCCCCTGCTTGTGTTCCCTCTCTGGCTGTTTCTCCCTGTCAAATAAATAAAATCTTAAAAAAAAAAATAAAGCTATTAATTTCAAGTCTCTCGTTCTGCCCTAGTTCATTCTCCTCTCCCATTAAGGACATGCAAGGGGAAAACTTTGAGAGGTCCTGGCTTTTGTTTTTCTCCCCACCATTCTGCCCTGGGAACTCCTCAGAAGACTATGACTTGGTCATTTCTGTATTCTCAGAGCCTAGCACAGCACCTGTCACATAGGGGGGTTAAATAACTCCTTCCTGAGTGAGCAAAACCCGACTTTATATGCATGTGACCTTGGGAAACCCACACCTCCTCTGATTCCCCTCCTGTAAGCTGAGGCTGGACCAGATGATCTGAGCAGCTGGAAGGCCCTTTCTAACTCTAGCACCTTTGGATGCTATCCTAGGGGTTCTGAATGGAAGTCATAGGTGTTTTTCTTTTCTTTTCTTTTAAAAGATTTTATTTATTTATTTGACAGGGAGAGAGATCACAAATAGAGAGGCAGGCAGAGAGGAGGAAGCAGGTTCCCTGCTGAGCAGAGCACCCAATGCGGGCCTCGATCCCAGGACCCTGAGATCATGACCTGAGCCGAAGGTAGAGGCTTAACCCACTGGGCCACCCAGGTGCCCCCGCTCTTTTTTTCCTAAACAAACCCCAAGTCATCAGGCAGAGATGATCACTGATCACAGCGATCAGCCTCGGCTCTCTGGCCAAGATCGGAAGTTTTAGCTCAGCCATGGTCTTGGAGAAGTGGGTGTAAGCTCACACAGACCACATGTCTGAGCAGAGGGTTTCCTGGAGATCCCAGAGGTTGCAGGGGAAGTCAATTTGGCTTTATACTGCCCTCCTGCCTATCGCTGTAGCCATGGCTAATGCTAATATCCTTAACCTTGATTTCATATTGCAATCACCTAAAGAAGAATGAAAAAATACTGCTAACCCGGGAGATTCTGATTTAACTGGCCTGGGGTATGATCTAAGCATCTGAAGTTTTAAAGACTCCCAGCTGATTCCAATGTGCATTCAAGGTGAAAAGCCACTAGGGCTACATGGTGGTGATGGGGTAAGAGCTCCAGCTAGGCTGACATTCTGGCTTTGTTACTTACTAGCTGGTTACTCCTCCTTGAACCTGTTGCACTGTTTGCGACATCAAATGAGATCATGCATGGGCAGCATTGAGCCCGAAGAACAGCTAAACAAATACTTAGGGGCAGCTAATAATGAGTAAATAGAGGCCTGTGGCTCTCCTAGGAAAGATTCAAACTCTCTGAGCCCATGGAGCCATGGCTTGCTGGCTTGCATCAGAATCACTTGCAGGGCTTGTGAAAGCAAATGGCTGAAGACTTCCTTCTTCCTAAATGTCCCTTTCAGTAGGTCTCAGGTGGGGCTTTAGAATGTGCATTCTAGCTTGTCCTCAGGTGCTGCTGTTGCCGCTGCTGTCCCACAGAGCACACTTTGAGAATCACTGCTCTGGAGCAAGGTTTTTCAAGAGTATCACTGACATTTTGGAGCACCTAATTCTTTGAGCCATTCTGGCTGGTCCCCTAGCCAATAAATGAGCATAGCATCCCTCCGCTTGTGACAATCAGAAGTCTCCAGGCATTGCCAAAAGTCTGTTGGGGGGCAAAACTGCTGAGTTGAGAACTGGTCTAGAGGATAAAAGTTAAAGATGGGAGAGTCTAGGTGAGTGTCAGGCAAGTGAGGAAAAGTTGAAGCCTAGAAGAAAGGGAGAGTTTGAGATAGCTCAGGGCTTGGTGCAGAGTGTAGGTGGGCCTGGGATACAGAGGGTAGAGGGCAGGCTCAGAGCTCAGACTTGGCTTCAGGGAGTCCCACAGGAATAGGGACTGTCTTTTAAGTCGTGCCCCTACTTTTGTCCCGGGACACAGCTGTCAAGCCCTGAAGTCTCTTGGAAGGAGCAATTCTGTCCTAACTCAAAAGGCCGAATGGCCTTTCCCTATGGCTCCACTGCCTGCAGCCCCAAATTGCTCAGCTCTTCCTCACACCTTAGTTTTCTGTCCATGCATTTCTGAGATATTAATAAGCGGCAGACTTCAGGTCTATCAGTGAGAAACAACTGGAGTTTTTTGTGAAGAAGCAACTCTGATAAGATTCCTGATCTGTCCAAATCCACCTCCCTCAGAGCTCAGCCGACAAAACTCAACCACCCAGTGGAAAAAAAAAGATTTGGCTCTTTAAGTGCCAATGGTATTAAGTGCTAGAGACTGTGGGAGTCATAAAGGGAAATTAACTGAAAACCAGAGATGCCATTAGTCATTCGGGAGCAATCTATCTCTCCCAAAGTGAGAATACAATTTGCACCCTCCGGGGATGTTTTATACTCAAATCTTTATTCCCCAGGCTAGGGCCGCTATTCCTTCAAATTCTAAATGGTGCTGCTATTTCCTGCTAATGGCTTCAATCCAGCATTTGAAGAAGGCACTTGGGAGGGAAAAACAGGCTGAGGTTGGAGGAAAGCCCTTGCAGTCTCCAGTGCCTTGGTTTCTCCCAGTGACAGCCAACTTCTCAAGGGACTGGTAGGCTTTGAAAGTGCAGTGTTAAGGTTCAAGTCTTGTTCTCCCCTAAGCCACGAGAGACACAGAGGGTGTGTGTGTGGGGGAGTCTGGTGCTTGAGAGGGATTTGGGAATAAGGTGAGAGCACTAGAGATGTGAGGAATAGCTTGCAAACCATTTTTGGCCAAATCTCTTCTGGTTAAAGGCATAACCTTCTGTATAATTACTGCTCACACCTGAAATCTGAGTCACCATTCTCTGTGAAGATCCCTCTATAGTTTGTGTGTGTGTGTGTATTTAATATTTATTTGACAGAGAGAGAGAGGGCACACAAGCAGGGGGAGTGGCAGGCAGAGGGAGAGGGAGAAGCAAGCTCCGCACTGGGCAAGGAGCCTGATGTGGGACTTGATCCCAGGATCCTGGGATCATGACCTGAGCTGAAGGCAGATGCTTAACTGACTAAGCCACCCCAGGTGCCCGTAGAGTTTGTGAGCTAAAGGCTCTGAGCAGTCCTGCAGTAAAGAAACTATACTTCATTTAACCCAGTTCCCCACACCCCCCAAACTTATCTGAGCATGAGATCTTTATGTCCTAAGTCCCTAACATATCAGGGAAACTGTTTTGTGGAATAGACTTTAGGAAACCTTAAGCTATAGGATGTAGTACATGAAGGACAAATTCCTCAGGATTTGGCTCCAACTCAACTCTACAACTTTCCTGTCCCCACCTCTGACCAAGCTGAAGTTCTTTCAATTCAGGAAATGAAGCTTTCAAGCTTGTGCTTGTAGTTTCTTGGAATGCACATGTTCTTTGTCCACCTGGCAAGGCCCTTACCCATTCTCTGAGTCCCAATATGAGCATGATCCCATCACCTGTGAGACTGTCTGAACTCTGGCAGGCACAATAAGTTACTTTGTTTCCAGTGTACTTTATTCAAATTTCACTCTATTAAAAGTAATTGGTTTGACAGCTTTATCATCCTGTTGGTTCCTTCATTAATGCCTTAAATAAATCTTGGACGCGTGTTCACTTAAAACTATCCTCTCTCTCTTACAACCTGAGATAAACAGATGATTCAGGTTTGGGAGTTCGATGTATAAAACCACACATGTTCCAAACCGGTGGCAGGTGTGAAGCCCTCTGTGTTGAGATGGGAGGTTCCGAGAAGACACACACCATGCCCCTGTGCCAGCTGGGATTCATCAGTGCCAGTGTGTGTGCTAGGCACAGTCATCCAGTGATCCAGGGAGATAGTGACCTGTTTTGAGGGTAGAAAGCAACTAACAGCACTTCTTAATGTCTCTGTCACTTTAGGAAAGAGGGACAATGAAGCAGAAGCACAAAAAAGTCTCAGACAATGTCACTGTGCAGGCATACCACGAATTGCTCATATTCCTTTTTGAGTTGAGTTTGATACAGCATTCCAGCTGGCCACTCCTACTGGCTGAGCTGCCCCCAAACTAATGCCCATGTCAGGGAACCTGACTGTAGGGACTGCTGCTTAGAACAGTGTTTTTGGCAGGAGGCAGAGTAGAAACAGACCCCGTTCATTAAAGATCATGTCAAAGTACAACAACTAGGTTCAAAGACTTTATCACCTTCTGACTGCTGGGCATCTAGTAGGAGAGAAATTGTTATGGATAATTATTCTCTGGGAATAAAACCTCATGGGAGTGAATCTAAAAAGGGGGGAAAACCCCTACACATCCCTGTAAATAGTATCTTGGAAAGTTTAAATGGATTGTATCTCCCTGGCCACATCATGCCCAGCTCAGATTTACAGTAATCAAGCTTCAAAGAAAAGACAGCAATAAATTTAATCCACATGGCTCTTGTAAAAAGGCATCTATTTGGTTTTTAATATAAAATGACTCAGAGAAACACAGGAAGAAATATATCATACAAGCTAGTTATTGAATTAAAAAAAAAAAAATCCCAATGAACAACTTTCAGTCACATTCCCTGTTTTTGGCCTGGATTAGGAAACAGGAAAATACAAACCAATCCATGTCTGTCTCTTTGAAGAACTCTTACTTTAAAAAAAAAAAAAAAAAAAAAGGAAAAAAACCCAAACAGTCCCTGAAATCTGGCATGTGGTTTTAGAGGCCACTGTCAGCTTGCCTTAATCATTCTGGTGGAACGGGACAGCAGTAGTTGCTGCAATATGGCCACCTCCTCCTTGTGTTTTGCTAGGAATGATCTTCATCCGAAGGGAGGCTGCTGGCCTGGGCACCGCTGGATGCCACTTAGGCTGCCTGAGGTGTCAGGGTCAAGCAGCCGGCGGTTCTTCCGTCCCGTGTCTTCACTGAATCTCCCCCATATACAGTCTCTTGTCGCTGGATGCTGAGAGAACTGAGGTGAAGAGAATGAAGAAGATAACTGGAACTAATGAAGGCTCAAGGAGACTTGGTGCTCAAGGGCTCTTGTGTCAAGAGCCAATTTTGGTATAAAAGAGCAATTGGATTTAGTTTAAATTCCCCTCCTCTTCAATATTATTATTCACTGTATTAGTACACTGTACAGGAAACTGTAGCCTGGCTTTTCAATCCAAGTCCTCTTGAAACCACAAGGGTGGACTGTGCTATGAGAAATGCATTACCAGGGTCTGAACCCTGATGTCCCATGTCAGCCAAACCCTGTGAAAAAGACCTTCTCTGCCATTCCAGGGAAGAATCAATGTCTGTGCCAGTCATTTTGTAAATGTAATTCTACTTGTTATAGTTAGCCCTGGAGAAAGTTACATTCTTTCTTTAAATTCAAGGCCCATTGTTTAATTAGCTAGTCAATAAAATGTTAAGTTGCAATTTATAGCTGAATATTAAGAAATATTATTTATCTAAATACGTCACTGAGGGGCGCCTGGGTGGCTCAGTTGGTTAAGCGACTGCCTTCGGCTCAGGTCACTCCGGGATCGAGTCCCACATCGGGCTCCCCGCTCGGCGGGAAGCCTGCTTCTCCCTCTCTCACTCCCCCTGCTTGTGTTCCCTCTCTGGCTGTGTTTCTCTCTGTCAAATAAATACAATCTTTAAAAAAAAAAAAAAATACGTCACTGAAACTAAGACTTGAAGCAGGTAAAACTCAGGAGAACTAGAAATAGATTAACCAGTCTCCCTTAGAGTAAGAAGATGGAACATGTTCTTCCCATCACCACTTAAAACCATAGCCATAAAGACTACATGGAAAATCACACAACAGATCCCCACCTCTGCCTTTGTATTTCCAGGGCCCCTTCAGGGAGACTCCCATAGGTTCTCTTTCCCCAAAGTCAAAACAGACTTACTGATGGGCTCATCGGGGTGGAAAGCCACTTCATTGATGGAGCCAGCGTGTCCGGGCAGCTTATACAAAATCCTCCGGCTTGTGGTATCCCACACATACACGAACCTGCAAGATATCATAAGGTGCAATACAAAAGCTTCCTAAAGCTGAGGGGAGGCCAGAGGCATGGATTTTTAAAAGAAATGGAAGCAAAGATTTACTTATTTACCCCATATTTGCTGAACTGTGTTTTGGAACTAGATTTAGAATTTAGAAATTTTGAATTTAGAAACTAAAAATATAGATTCTGAATAAGGGACGGACCCTCCCCCTGAGGAACTGAACAGAGATACAGGAATAACTAAAACCATAAGCATTACTGGTATTTCAAACATAAGCTTTTGAGATAGGAAAGAACATGGAGAAGACAGTTTTTCCTATGGTCCCCACACAGAAATCTTCAAAGAGCACCTGATAATCACCCAGGAGGCCTGGTAGGTAAGCTAACTACAGCAGGCTAGGAGCCCAGGCTGCAGATCCACTGGAGCTTCTCAATACTGCATTCAAATCACAGAGCCCACAGAAGGGACAGAAAATTTCTGTGATATATACCCAAATATATATTTTACCCAATCTTGCACTGAACTCACAGGAATTCCATGACCAGACCAGCAAGTGTGAACTCATTTTTTAAATATTTTGTTTATTTATTTGAGAGAGAGACAGTAAGTAAGAGAGGGCATGAGAGGGGAGAAACTCAGAGGGAGAAGCAGACTCCCTGCAGAGCTGGGAGCCTGATGTGGGACTTGATCACAGGACTCCAGGATCATGACCTGAGCTGAAGGCAGTGGCTTAACCAACTGAGCCACCCAGGCGCCCCTAGCCTGAACTTATTTTACAGATAAGAAATTAAGGTGCAGTCATTCTTTCAAGGTAACACAGTTCATCAGTGGCTCAGTGACAGAACTAAAATGAGAAATTTTTTTTAAAGATTTTATTTATTTGACAGAGATATATATAGAGAGTACAAATAGACAGAGCGGCAGGCAGAGAGAGATGGAGAAAAGCAGATTCTCTGCTGAGCTGGGAGCCCAATGTGGGACTTGATCTCAGGACCCTTGGGATCATGATCGGAGCTGAAGGCAGCCACTCAACTGACTGAGCCACCCAGGAGCCCCTGAAACAAGAACTCTTAATATTTCCAGTACTCTCCTTTCTCTTACCACCCTCAAACATCTTCTATTTCCCCTCACCCTTCAAAAGTTCTTTTGACCATTAACCTTGCTTGGGTCATTTTGAGCTGAAGGGTAAAATAAAGAGACATCATCTTCATATGACCATGCAAAAATAATCTGTTGTTAAATCTAAAGGGCTGGTGGTTTTCAAGCAGGTTATAAGCATTATTTACATTTTTTTTTTTTGTTCAGTCAACTCTAAAAGTGTGCAGTCACCAGTACTTGATTATAAAATGCCTGCTGCTTGGGCGCCTGGGTGGCTCCGTGGATTAAAGCCTCTGCCTTCAGCTGAGGTCATGTTCTCAGGGTCCTGGGATCGAGGCCCGCTCAGCAGGGAGCCTGCTTCCTCTTCTCTCTCTCTCTGCCTGCCTCTCTGCCTACCTGTGATCTCTCTCTCTTTGAAATAAATAAAATCTTAACAAAAAAAAATGCCTGATGCTGATGTGACATTACATTTTTGGTCTAAAATACAACTAAATACAGCTTATTTGTATTGTTTAGCTCTCAAGGACTAGACTCCATAGGAACTAAATAAAAGTTCCAAGCAAGATGGGAGGGAAGCAGGAAGCCCATCTATCTCGAATCCTTGGCTCTGATGTTCATGCTCTCCCTACGGTCTTCTTTCTTGCTATGTGCAAATAATGCCCTCATGAGCCCAGCCCAAGATGATATGGCAGAGTAACAAAGTCTGAGCTTAGGAGTCCGAAAGACCACTCCAGTCTCATGCACCCATTTACTCATTAAGTAACCTTAGACAAGTATTTAACTTCTCTCAGCTCCTCTCTCCTTAATTGTGATGGGTGAGATTACACTGATCCCTAGCTTGGTTGAGAGAAATGAGGTGATGTATGTGAAGCATTTGGTACACAGAATGACAGCTGTTGTTATGATGATGAATACATTCATCATCACCAACAGATGAATATGAAGACAATAGGCTGACTAACTCACTCATGGCAGACAGACTGGCCAGTCTTCCCACAGTCCTGGATTGGAACTGTTGAAGGGTTTTGATTTTGAACATGAGGAGGGAGGTGATTTGCAAGTAGAGAGGGGAAACCTGCCAAATCCAGGCCAAGCTGAAAAGCAATTTTATGAGGATACATTTCCCAGGCACATAAAAGCCAGCAAAACCCCAGATCTCCAAGGGTTTACTTGAAGGCCTTACTCTCTATGGCCACCAATTAGATGCTAAATTTAGAGGGGTTCCTTGTCCTCCCCTTACTTTGGCACGGTGACATTCGGCAGGAACCAGGTTCCTTATATAACAGAGCTGCTTGTTGACTTGGGGCTAATTGGCGAGGTGGCCTGTGAAATGTGGCCAACCCCAGCAGGGAGACACACAGCCGTGCCCAGGCCAGAGCCATAAGGCCCACAGGTAAGGTTTAAAGGAACAGTGGGGGAGGAAAAGAGGGACGAGGACACTGAAAGTCAGAAAGGGCCAATGGCAGAAACAAACTACTCAGAAGAAAAGCTTAGGCAAATATCATTTAAAAGCTTAACTACATAAAAAAGATATCTCTGCTGAAAATGATGTAAAAACACTTAGAACGGTTCTTACTCTGTCAGAACGTACCTTAGGCTGTGGGCCTGTTTCTTAAGGTCTTCCTTAGCAACCTGACTACTGAAAAGCCCTTAGATTCCCTCTGCAAGGCAGCTTTCTACACCACCAGGATGCAAATCATCAATGTGGCACTGTTTGAGCTGGACCCTCGATCCCTAGAAAATACCCCACTATTTGTCCTTTTATCTCAGCATTCTGATTGCCAGGGGGAAAAAAAAGTGGGACTCTGGAATCTTCAGGTATGTTCAGCATTGTTCACAAGCAACAAGGTATCAGAACAGACCAAGATGAGGCTTCTCTATGGCTGTGCTAGGGCCCCAAATAGAAGAGAAAACTCTGGAACATGCTGAGGCCAAGCTAGCCCAGGAAAGGCCTCATGTTTATAAGATGGTGCCTGTTTTAGAAGGGTGGTAGGAAAATCTCTAAATGGAGAGAAAGATGGGGTTAAGCTAAAAAGGGTTAAGACATCTCCCAATGGAAGCTAAACCCAGAGTCTGCCATCAGAGAGCCTTATCATTCTTCACCATTCCACACCTGTGGGCCAACAGCCTGGAAACGGGCACCCACATCCCTACCTCTGACTCCCTTCCAAGCACAGGTCACCATAGACAGAACAAATGCAGCAACATCAGACAGAAGAATTTTCTCCCTTCACCTTTTTTTTTTTTTTTTGAAGATTTTATTTATTTAAGAGAGCATGACAGAGACAGAAAGCATGAGCAGAGGGGAGGGGCAGAGGGAGAGGGAGAAGCAGAGTCCTCAATGAGCAGGGAGTCCCATACTAGGCTGAATCCCTGGACCCTGGGATCATGACCCAAGCCGAAGGCAGATGCTTAACCGACTGAGCCATCTAGGCACCTCATCTACTTTCTCTTTCTTTTTTTTTTCTTTTTTTTTTTTTTTTAAAGATTTTATTTATTTGACAGAGAGAAACACAGGCAGAGAGGGAACACAAGCAGGGGGAGTGAGAGAGGGAGAAGCAGGCTTCCCGCCGAGCAGGCAGCCCCATGTGGGGCTTGATCCCGGGTCTCCAGGATCATGACCTGAGCTGAAGGCAGTCGCTTAACCAACTGAGCCACCCAGGCGCCCTACTTTCTCTTTCTAATTCATCACCAAATGGCTGAGCCACTTTAAACTGACAGCTAGGAAAATCTCATACTCTCTGAATTCAGCTGGGGGTTGGAAAATACCTAGCTCACATGCTGACATAACCCGCATCTAGCAATCATGGCACTATTGTACTTACACCCTGCTCTGCATCATCTTTAACATGGGCAGATATTACCAATGAGCTGAGTTGCTATGCAGGCTAAGATCTGATTGCTGTCCTCAAGCTAGGAATTAATTCAAGTAATATTCACTAAGTGCTCAGACTTGGTCAAATGTTGCTCTAGGTTCCAGATGACTAAGACTCATTCTCTGACCTCTGGGAACAAATAATTTAATGAGGGTGCCCTACTCTGTTTGTCTTACTGCAAGATGTAAGGAATGCTGACAAAGGTTAGATGTGTAAGGTGTGACGACAGTGCAGAGTGATTAGTGCTACCCCACAGGAAGGGGAGACAGAGGCTGGGGAAAGTTTATAGACAGAACACAGAGCTGATTTCTAGAGAGATACACAAGTCTAGAGAATGGGGGAGAGGTGACACAAGAGAGAAGCCTGGAGGCACAGGGGGTATAAGGATAGGGAAAGTGCCATGTGAGTGAAGCACTGTGGCAATGGTGGGGGGGCAACTACACAACATGTATTTGAATGAACTGAAGCACAACAGAAGAATCTGATGAGGGAAACTGGAGCCAGACTAGGAGTTTACACTTTAATGGCAAGGGGAATCCAACAGAAGTGAAGAAAAGTGTTTACCCTCCAAATCGAAAGTATATCCACAGAGTGGAAATGATGGGCTTGTGTGATATGCTCTTCAGGCCCCACATACCGCACACGGCTTCCTCTCTGAGGACAGCTGTAACTCTGGGTCTGCTCCAGCTCGGAAACCGCACTCAGTGGATTACACATGACAAGGTACCTGCGGAGCTCACATTCTTCACCTCACACCTGGTAATCCTTACCTGTCAGCAGAACCAGCTGCTATCTTGCTTCCATCAGGGGACCAAGAACATCTGAGAAGATTCTATAAAGGTGAATAAGCAGGAATTCAATTAATACAGTAATGTACCAAGCCCATCTTTACTAGACTATAAAATCCTTGAAAGACTTAAAATTTCTTTCTTTTTTTCTCTTTTGAGGGGAGGAGGGGAAGAGGGAGAGAACATCTTAAGCAGGCTCCACACCTAGTGCGGGGCCTAATGGGGGCTTCACCCCACAATCCTGCAATCATGAGTTGAGTCAAAATCAAGAGTCGGATGCCTAACCCACTGTCACCCAAGTGCCCTGACACTTTAAATTGCAATTATCTTATACTTTGTGGCCTAAGACCACAAACTTTACTTCTTTTTTTTTTTTATTGTTACTTAAGTTTTTTATTTTCCAGTGTTCCAAGATTCATTCCCCATTCCCCACACTCAGTGCTCCACGCATTAGGTGCCCCCAGTACCCACCACCAGGCTCTCCCATCCCTCCAAGTCCCTCAGTTTGTTTCTGTGTCCAAAGTCTCTGTCACAAACTTCATTTCATAGAACATACAAGCCAACTGTAGAAAATGCTTAATTTATAGTAAATTAAGAGTGGACCTGGCAACAAAATTTTATCCTGCCTCCAAATGAAGACTCCCTTTGCTCCATTTATTTTGATCCTCATTAATAATTTTATCTTGAAGGAAAATAAAAATAAAACCAAATTCAACAAAAAATAAGATTTAAAACAATTTTTTTAGATTTATTTGAGAGAGAAGTGAGAGAGTGAGAGAGAATGAGAAGGGGAGAAGGGCAGAGAGAGAAGTAGACTTCCTGCTTGACATGGCACTTGATCCTAAGACCTGGGGTTGAGACCTCAGCCAAAGGGAGACACTTAACTGACTGAGTCACCCAGGCACCCTAAGATTTGATTTATAAAGTGAAACTAAATCAAACAGACTTTCTTTTTTTTTTTTTAATTTGACAGAGAGAAACACAGCTAGAGAGGGAACATAAGCAGAGGGACTGAAAGAGGGAGAAGCAGGCTTCCTGCTGGGATGTGGGGCTCGATCCCGGGTCTCCAGGATCATGACCTGAGCCGAAAGCAGTCGCTTAACCAACTGAGCCACCAAGGCGCCCCTCAAACAGACTTTCAAAAGAAAAACATGTCTCTATTAACAAATTATCTGGAGGAAAAGCTACTATCAAGAGCTGATCTAAGACTTGAGCGTACAGAAAAAAATTTCTCTCCAACTTTGGGCCATGGTCCATACTGAGGAGAGGGATGTGTTCTCAGGGCCTAAGAGCTGGTCACTAGGAAGGTGAGGAAAGCCATCTGGGTAATGGCCAGGAAGTCTGGGGTCCATACGGAACTGCCCAGAGGGTCAAAGTTGCCAAGGAACCAAAAGGATAAGACTATCTTGTTCAAGTCAGAAATCTTAACATTAATCTTAAAATTTGTAAAAGGCGGTCCCATCACTATCTACCTACGTGACTGCCTTCTTCCCTATGCTTCAATTAGTTTTATTTCTTTTTTTTTTTTTTTTTAAAGATTTTATTTATTTGACAGAGAGAAACACAGCCAGAGAGGGTACATAAGCAGGGGGAGTGAGAGAGGGAGAAGCAGGCTTCCTGTCGAGCAGGGAGCCCGATGTGGGACTCGATCCCGGGTCTGAGCCGAAGGCAGTCGCTCAACGAACTGAGCCACCCAGGCGCCCCCAATTAGTTTTATTTCTGCAAGAACAGTTTTGTTTTTGTTTTTCTAAAAGATTATTATTTATTTGACAGAATGAGACAGCAAGAGAGCACAAGCAGCGGGAGCAGCAGAGGGGAAAAGCAGGCTCCTCACCAAACAGGGAGTCTGATATGGGGGCTGGATCCAGGACCCTGGGATAATGACTTGAGCCAAAGGCAGACGCCTAGCCAACTGAGACACCAACGTGCCCTGGCAGGAACAGTTTTGATGGCGAACAGTGTTAACTGGAATGCAGCCCCTTCTTAGTAGAACTACTGCTCTCTATCCTTAGCACCATCCCCTTTCTTCCCCCTTGAATTGAGGTATAATTGACACAGAACATTGTTTTAGTTTTAAGTGTACAACATAATGATTTGATGTATGTACATATTACTCTTAGCACCATCTTAAATATTATCTTTGCATCAAATGGGACAGTAAAACTTGCCGTGCAGAACTCACCTTCTCAAAGTTGTGCACATTTCCTTGAAATATCTTCACACACCTCTCTTTAGGAGCAAATGGTCGGACATCCCAAACCCTCACTGCAAACACAGCAAAACAGTTAAGGGCCAGAGGCCTCCTTGAGAACCCAGCTGGAATTAGTGTCAGGTCAATGACATGTGCTGTTTCTTGGGTGAAGGAAGGCCAACACAGTCTATTATAAGGTATATGGTAAGTCTCTCTTTTTTTCCCTTAACAGACATAAAATGCATTCAAATTCCATTAACAGGGTCTAAGGGCACAGCGGAAAGCTGAGGGGGCAGGAAGGGAAATGCCAAACGCATTGCTGGGGGTCTGCAACAGAAAGTAGCTGGGTGTGACATTAACAAAACACTGGCAAATGATTCCTCTGCCAACCACAAAAAGCCACATTTAACAAAGCTTTAATAGACATCTAAATATCACTGACTACTGTGACAATTAATCTATAAAAAACCAAACACGGCTAATTTTGCTCATAGGGACACCTGACAGTCTAGACTTGAGCAAGGTCACATATATTGAGAGTACTGTACTAATGATTAGAAAAAGTGAACTCTGATTCTCATTCTAGCTCTATTATATATATGGGTGGTATCAGGTAAAAAGTGAGGTTGTATTTTACTCTTCTCTGTTAAGATGAGAACACCACTTGTTCTTTTTCACAAGAGCACTTTAAGGACAAAATAAGATGATACATGTGACATGTGATAGGGTTCTAAAAAGTAGAGGCAACAGACAAAAACAAGGATTTTGTCATTGTCATTTTATTATATAGCCATAACAAAAAATTCTTATTATTTTAATAACCATTTAGGGAACCTCATCTTTCCTTATTGTGAACAATGTTAGAATTAGTCAACGGTAAATATATCAAAATCCGGATACAAACACACACAGTAAGCAGTGGCTACAGCTGTTGTTAAGTGCTTTTTATCAATAGTGGAATACAAATGATGTCATTTTAACTGAGTGTAATAAACATGACAATCCTAGGATTCCGACAGGCATAGAAAGTGAAGGTAGATGTGAAAGTTTGCTATTGAGCTGAGAATAGTCAGAAAGTAAGGGTGTTCATCATTCAAGAACTACTTAGCACCCGCTGAGTGCTAGGCACTGTCTTCATTACAAAATGTCAGTGAAAGCATTTCAGTTTCTGACAAGCCTATGAACTTGTACACGGGTGTGTGTGTGCGTGTATATGTGTGTGTGTGTCCACGTATGCACGCGTGAGGATCTCTAAGTTCTCCCAATATTAAGCATATAATCCACCCTCTTTTTTGCTATGGTAAACCCACCCTCCCAAGTGGCAACTCAAAAATAAGCAGAGAAGAGTCTATTTGTGTGAATGCAGGATGTTGCAATATTTTACTGGGCAATTCCCATCCCACCAGTGCTTTGGAGCAGGAAGGGAGGACACACTGGTGGGAAGAGTGCAACGCTACCAATAGCTCTACTGATCATTCAAGTTTAGTGCTCTCTACCATGCTTGAGAACTGCTTTGGATGGATCTCAACAAACTAATAATCATCAAGAGCTTCTTGTACACTGCCTGGCTCCACAACACACCAGAGCTGAAACAGGTCTTAAAAGCTATATGCAAAGTTGCCTGGGGATTAGATGGCAGGTCTGGGCCTAGAATCCTGGCTTCTTGACCATATCTTCTAAAGCTTTTTCTATTTTTAATGTGCTCTCCCAGTTGCCCTGACAGAAACCTGCGGATCATCCTTGACTCTTTCTTTGGATCCACTTTTATCTCAGTACACGTTTCTAGTACTCAATACCCACTTTCCTTGAAGACCTTGAGGTCTACAGTGTGTGGGCCCTTGGAGAGCTTTCCTTTCCATAGTTACCTGTATTGTCCATTGCATTGGACAAGAGATAAGAGCCTTCAGAACTTAAACTCAGGCCAGTCACTGAATCTGCATGGCCTCTCATGGTGTAGGTTAGCTTGTTTTGACGTAAGTCCCAGACCTACAAAAACAAAAAGGTGCTCCCAGAAATCAAATTGAGAATAGCAAAGAAACATAGTTACTAGAGTCAACTGCCTGGAGAAACTGGTATCCCTTCTCCATCTGGCTGTGAGACTAGTATTTAACACAAAATAGAGGATTTCTGTCAAGAGGGAAATAACTCTTGTCTTTTTAAATTTTTTTTTTTTTTTTTTTTTAGAGAGAGCATGAGCAGGTGTGGGGATAGGGCAGAGGGAGACGGAAAGAGAGAATATTTTAAGATTTATTTATTTGAGAAAGAGAGAGCACAAGTAGGCAGAGCAGTAGGCTGAGGGAAAGGGAGAAGCAGGCTCCCTGCCAAGCAGGGAGCAGGAAGCAGGACCCCTGCCAAGCAGGGAGCGGGAAGCAGGACTCCATCCAGAACCCTGGGATCATGAACTGAGTCAAAGGCATGACGTTCAACCGACTGAGCCACCCAGGAACCCCGGAAGGAGAATCTTAAGCTCCATACCCAGCGCAGAGCTGGAGCCCGATGTGGGGCTCAATCTCATGACCCCGATTGCGATCTCAGCTAAAATCAAGAGTCGCTTAACTGAGACACCCAGGTGCCCCTCTTGTCTTTCTAAAAAGGGGGTCAAACTTACTATGTTTGAGCAAAGGGCTATAAACTTACATAACTTTTATATATATATAAAACTGACAAGGTTTATACATACAACTATGTATAAATTATATGTAATAGAAGCATTTATTATATATGTTATTTATAATAACATAATAAAGTTTAACAAAACAAGAATTTGCAGGGGTTATTCTTTTTTTTTTTTTTAAGATTTTATTTATTTGACAGAGAGAAACACAGCTAGGAGGGAACACAAGCAGCGGGAGTGAGAGAGGGAGAAGCAGGCTCCTACCAAGCAGGGAGCCCGATATGGGGTTTGATCCCCAGGATCATGACCTCAGCCAGAGGCAGTCGCTTAACTAACTGAGCCCCGCAGGCGCCCCGCAGGGGTTATTCTTAAATTATAACAAAATGTATTAGGAATTAAAAAACTAAGTGGCAATTTAAAACGCTTAAACTATGATTCTTAGTAATTATAACTTTTGGAACTACAGAAAAACTAGTGAACACATCATTTGAAAAGGGCATTATGATTTCACATAAATATACATAACAAGGTAATACAAAGAAATACAGATGCTTAAAATTCTTCATTTACCCACATCGGGCTCCCCGCTCAGCGGGAAGCCTGCTTCTCCCTCTCTCACTTGCCCTGCTTGTGTTCCCTCTCTGGCTGTGTTTCTCTCTGTCAAATAAATAAAAAATCTTAAAAAAAAAAAAAAATCTTCATTTAATGTCATTATATGTACACACACATACACAACACAGTATGGAAAAGCATATTTATTAAAAATAAAGATAAATTATAGATTCACTGTTGTCTGGGTGGGAAAGGT
Source organism: Spilogale gracilis (assembly GCA_004023965.1). Taxonomy (NCBI): domain Eukaryota; kingdom Metazoa; phylum Chordata; class Mammalia; order Carnivora; family Mephitidae; genus Spilogale; species Spilogale gracilis. The sequence goes on from PITA01010565.1 coordinate 69,544, forward strand.
AAAAGAAACAGTTTGGCTAAAAATAACCTACTGTCAAACAGGGAAAATAAATGGTTAAGTTATGACCCATAAGCATACTGCAACACTATGGGATCACATGCTAGAGATAGTAGAGCATGGGCGCCTGGGTGGTTCAGTCAGTTAAGGGTCTGCTTTTGGCTTAGGTCATGGTCCCAGAGTCCTGGGATGGAGCACTGCATCGGGCTCCTTGCTTGCAGAAGTCTGCCTCTTCCTCTGCCCCCTCTCTCTGGCTCACGCGTGCACGCTCTCTCTCTCAAAAATAAAATCTTAAAAAAACAAAACAAAACAAAAAAACAATGGTAAAGAGATAGTAGAGCAGAGTGGAAAGAATGAGGATTTAGGGTCAGACTGACTAAGTCCTAAGAGTTACTGGGCCACTAACCCTCTCTAAGCCTGTTTTTTGGTCGGTAAGGTGGGAATAACAACATTATTTCCTATGGCTGTTGGGAAGATTACAAATAGAATGCTCAGCAGATGCCTGGTACACAGCAGGCCCTCAATAATTGGTAGCTATTATTAAGCAACTCCTAAAAATAACTCTGAAGACCAAATGTAAAAATGTTCCAATAATAAGCTATTAAGCTAATAGAAAAATACAAAACAGTATTTATTTATATTTACATAGACTGCAACTATCTAAAAAAAACAAAAATTAAAGGCAAGAGAAATGGTCTGGAATGTCATATGGGAAAATGAATAGCAATTTTGTTAAGGTCATTGGCAGAATTCAGAATTTCCTCCAAATGTGAATACTGCCATGTCGTTTTTCTAAGTGAAAAAAAAAAATTTTTTTTTTTTTTGCTGCTTAAGTAAGGCACTTCTCTTAACCTAGAAATGAGTTCAGTGCTATATGTCAAAGCAATACATAAGACATAAGTGGAGACAACTCTACTTTCTCCATCAATAACTTGCTCAGGTGTGGAACCCAACACACTTTATATATAATCATTTTTGTGTCAGGATGTTTGCTGCCTCAGTAATCAGGAAAGCTTGAAATAGCTGACATTTTTTTGTCCAAGCTCTTCAGAGAAGGCACTGTTGAAGTCTTTAGCTTTTTTTTTTTTTTAAAAGATTTTATTTATTTGACAGAGAGAAACATAGCCAGAGAGGGAACACAAGCAGGGGGAGTGAGAGAGGGAGAAGCAGGCTTCCCGCCGAGCAGCAGGGAGCCCGATGTGGGACTCGATTCCGGGTCTCCGGGATCATGACCTGAGCCGAAGGCAGTCGCTTAACCAACTGAGCCACCCAGGCGCTCCAAGTCTTTAGCTTTTTAAAGGAGAGAATGAAATGTGCCATCCCTTACAGCACTTGGGCACCATTTCCAGACCTTTCTTCTTGAGGCCCATACATATTGTTTGGGCACAGCCAGTGTGTATCTGGGATGTGTGGCAGAAAGAACTAATTGAAGCAAGACATTTTGCAAGTGCCCAAATCAGGTGTTCAGTGAATGTTTGAGTATCTGGTTAGTGGGTATCAACACTATGAGTTTTCTTTTTTTTTTTTTTAAGATCTTATTTGACACAGAGAGAGAGAGAGAGAGAGAGAGTGTGAGAGTAAAAGCAAGGTAGAACAGCAGAGGCAGAGGGAGAAGCAGATACCCTGCTGAGCAGGGAGCCCAATGTGTGACTCAATCCCAGGACCCTGAGATCATGACCTGAGCTGAAGGAAGCCGCTTAACCAACTGAACCACCCAGGCGCCCAGCACTATGAGTTTTCATGCTAGAAATGGTATAGCAGAGTAGAAAGTTTTCCCAAGTTGTTGGAGTACTGGGTACATTCCTTAAAAAAAAAAAAAAAAAAA
>PITA01010566.1:0-28369 GCA_004023965.1 Spilogale gracilis
GTAATCTAGGGAGGGAAACGAAACAACAGAGATTTTGAACACAGAAACAAACTGAGGGACTTGGAGGGAGGGGGATGGAGGGATGGGAGAGCCTGGTGGTGGGTACTGGGGACACCTAAAGCGGGGAGCACTGGGTGTGGGGAATGGGGAATGAATCTTGAAACACTGGAAAAAAAAATTTAGTAACAATAAAAAAAAATAAAATAAAAAAAAACAACTGTACTTCTAATGTCCCTGCTCTGATTCTCTTGCCCCACCACCCAATACTAATACCAAGAACTACAGAGTTAAAACCCAGCCCCTTCCAAAACTCTAGGGCAATTACAAGATGGAGTCAAGAAAGATATGCTCCAGAACTCACACAGAATCCAACTGCCTTGGCAGGAGGGATTCCAGCCTGAACAGTTCCTCGTCTTGCTGATGCTAATCTATAATCCATATGGCGCCTACATAGTTTCCACCTGTTCCAAGCTGATCTTCCTCTGCAGCTGCTGCAAGGAGGATCAAAACTCAGACTCTCTCACTTTACCCACTAAGGCTGAGGGCAGCACCCACAGGCTAAGAGCATAGCAGCACCGGTATAAGTTCATTCTCAAGGAGGCCAAACCTTGAGAAAAAGATATCCCTAAACAAAGTCTTCTAGCTTCTGTGGGCTCAACAGACAAAACCTCCTGGGTACTTCCTGAATCTACTTCCTTTTTTTTTTTTTTTTTTTTAAAAAGATTTATTTGACAGAGGGGCGCCTGGGTGGCTCAGTTGGTTAAGCGACTGCCTTCTGCTCAGGTCATGATCCAGGAGACCCGGGATTAAGCCCCACATCGGGCTCCCTGCTCGGTGGAAAGCCTACTTCTCCCTCTCTCACTCCCCCTGCTTGTGTTCCCTCTCTGGCTGTGTTTCTCTCTGTCAAATAAATAAAATCTTAAAAAAAAAGATTTATTTGACAGAGAGAGAGAGAGTGAGTGAGCGCATAAGCAGGGGGAAGAATAGAGGCAGAGGGAGAAGCAGACTCTCTGCTGAGCAGGGCTTGATCCCAGGACCCTGGTATCATGATCTGAGCTGAAGGTAAATGCTCAACTGACTAAACCACCCAGGAGCCCCTACTTCCTCCTTCTAAGTCCAGAAAGGAACACCACCTACACCAGAGACTTCATCAAAGACTCCAACCCTGGCTGGACTCACCAGATAGGAGCAAGAAAATCACAGTAAACAGGTATCTTACAAGCACACCTGAATATTCAGAGTATTGACCTGAATGGGAACTCAAATTCTAGAAGCCTCTTGGGCCAGCACTTCTAACTTTCCATCTAAGCCTCCCCTCCTGCTTTCGTGCAGAACACTACTTCATCACTGGCTGGTATTTGCTAAGGCTGGAGTTCTGTGAAAAATCATCTATACCTCAAAGTAATGAGAATTCCGGGGTTTTAAGGAGGGTAGTAAGGCTAGTTCTAATCATAAGTGCAAGAAACTTTCCATGGTTTGTGGGTGGGTGGGTCAGAAGGAAGACTAACTTACTCAATGGCAGTGGTGTCAAGGAAAATGTCCTGTAAGCTGTAGAATATGAACTGGGACTTAAAAACCAGAGAATTTTATTAGTCAGAAAAGGTACAGAAGAGTATTCTGGTTGGTAAAGGGCAGTATCAAAAACAGTGGGCCAAAAGTATATGGTATATTATTTGGAATGAGTTCCATAGTTTGGGGAAAGGTCTAGACAAGTGCTGACCAACAAATCTTTCTGAAATGATGGAAATCTTCATATCTGTACCACCAATAACATAGCCATCAGCAATTAAAAAGTGCCTACTATGACTGAGGGATTGAGTTTTTTCCTGATTTTTAATTAAATTTAAATTTAATTAGTTCTAGAATCTAGAGGAAGATAATGCTGGACATGACATGGGGCTGGAAAATGAAGATGAATGAATGAAGTAAGATAATAATGAGGGCAAAGACCAGGTCTCATCATCACTGTGACTGGCACTTGCCATGGTGTCTGGAGTAGAAGAGTCCAGCGAATACTAACTTAAATATAAACATTTGCTTTTCACCCAGGAAGGAATGGAAAGCCACTAAAGAATTTATAGAGGGAAGTGATAGGGCCTATATGGCCAGATTCTTTTATTGGAGAGAAGCAAAACTGGAGTCAGAGAGATCAGCTGAAAGGTGCTTATACTTTTGTAGGCAAACAAAACCCAGGAAAATGAGAGTGGAAATAAGGAGGAAGGGTATAATTTCAAGATGTAGATAAGTAAAATCAACAGACTCAGGCAGCTGATCAGATAACAGAGGCGGAAAAAGAGAGAGCAGTCAAAAATTCTTTCAGATTTACTGACCTCCTACCTCAACTGGCATGGTTCTAGGTGTGAGGAAGATAATAAATCCAGTCCCTGTCCCAATGGATCTCACATTCTAATGGAAAGAAAGGACAACAAATATTGATATACTGACACTAATATTCCTATTTACATATCAGGTGGCCAAAGTCCTGTGGAGAAAAATTAAGAAGAGTAAGAGGATAGAGAGCTTTGGGGGAACAAAGGGTAGCCAGAAAAGGCTTTTCCCTGAAAAGGTATTATGTAAGCACAGACTGAATAGAGTGAAAAATGCAGATATCGAAGAGGAGTGCATTCCTAGTATAGGGAACAGCAATTGCAAAGGCCTCAAGGCAGAAGCAGGCTTTTGTTGATTAATAAAGAGACAAGGTGGTTGGAATGGACAGTGCAAGAGAAAGAGGGTCAGACGGTCAGTTGGGTGAGAGAGGTGGCTGGAAGCTGGATTACATGATGTTTATGCACCGCAGTAAGAAGTTTGGTTTTTTACTCTTTAAAGCCACTAAAATATTTTAAGACGAGGAGGGCGGCTGGGTGGCTCAGTTGGTCAAGCGAATGCCTTCGGCTCAGGTCATGATCCCAGAGACCCAGAATCGAGTCCCACATCGGGCTCCCCGCTCAGCGGGAAGCCTGCTTCTCCCTCTCTCACTCCCCCTGCTTGTGTTCCCTCTCTCGCTGTGTTTCTCTCTGTCAAATAAATAAAATCTTTTAAAAAAAATAAAAAATAAAAAATTTTAAGATGAGGAAAGGCTAATCTGATTTACACTGAAAAGGACCACTCATAGAAAGTGAACTAAGAAGACAAGGGAAGAAGCAGGGAGACAACTGAAAGATTACTGCAGGAATCCAGGCAAGGGGTGAGGGGGGCTTGCACTAGGGTGATGATGTGGGAGGTGATGAGAACTGACCAGATCAAATATTCTCTGAAGGTAGAGCTGGTAGGATTTGCTGATTTCAGGTATGAAAGCAAAGAAAAAAAAAAGAAGAAGCCAGGATGATATTAAGCTGTTTGGCTGGAGTAGCTGGAAGTATGAAGTTGTCATTTTTTAACACAAAGAACATGAGGGAGCAGGTTTGAATAAACCAATTATGAGTTGTGTTTTAGACTTTAACACTTGAGATTCCTATTACACATTACATGCACAATGGGCTGTAGCTTTGTAAATGTCCAACAAGGCAAAGTTAGCAGAAATTAAACTAGGTATGTCCTCAGATGAAGCAATTCCATAGTTGAGACTATCCAAAAGATATGTGGGGGCTACATGATGGAGACATTGGAAAGAACTTGGGAGAGAACTTAAAAGGAGGATTGATTAAATAAATAAATTATAGTATATGCACATAACAGAAACACTGTTGCCATAAAATGAACAACACATATATTTGCTGGTGTTCAGATGTCAAATAACCTTGGATGATAAGGTAGCTAATGAAACAGTATGTACAGTGTAATCTTATTTTTATAAGAAAAATATACCTATGTTCTATATACCTATGTGTATGTGCACATAAGATAGACTGAAAGGGGGCACCTGGGTGGCTCAGTCATTAAGTGTCTGCCTTTGGCTCAGGTCATGATCCCAGACTCCTAGGATCAAGTCCCAGGATTGAGCCCCACGTTGGGCTCCCTACTCAGCAGGAAGCCTGCTTCTCCCTCTCTCACTCCCCCTGCTTGTATTCCCTCTCTAGCTGTGTTTCTCTCTGTCAAATAAATAAATAAAAATCTTAAAAAAAAAAAGATAGACTGAAAGTGTTTTCAGTCACATTTTGCAACATTTGTCTCTTGGTGTATATCTACAAAAAGAAACTTTTTTTTTCTTCTACATTCTCAAGCCTTTCCTTAAGCATATGTTTTATAATCACAAATAATAGAATGTATACCTTCCTCTTCATTAGGGGGTTGAATTATAAAAGGAAATATGCATGGAATGATTCATGAGTGACAGTGAGGTGCTTTTGGGAACTTATATGCTGAAGGAGCTTGATTTCCTCCATTACTTCTAGAGCCTTTGAGAGGCTTGTTCTCAAACAATAACTTAAAGCTCCTGACTTCCCACAGAGAAAGTGAGCTTTCAAATGAAAACCTTCCACTTTCCTTAGTCTCCTCACTCACCTGTACGCAGACCTCTTGTCAACCTTCAATGCAGGATATCCTCCTTGCTCCGAAAAGAAATCACGCTTAATTTAAGAAGGAACTTCCTACACACAGAAAAAGAAATGGGCCTTAGACAGTGTTGTAGACATTAACTGAACTACTACTGTTTCACCATTATCCGGTTTTCCTTTCCTTGTCGGTATAGAGATGACATTTTTCAGATCCTCGCAGTCAGGCAAGGCCATAAACCGGTTTTGGCCAAAGGAATCTGAGCTAAGGTGATGTGTGTTCCTTCAGTCTGAGGCCCTGGCAAGACTGCACAATTTTCCAGTCTTTTTACTCCCTGATGTGGTAGCCAAGGGGACTATGTGTCAGATGGTACAGCTACAGATTGATGGAGTCTGCTTTGGTCTGGGACCCTGCCTATACTGATGCATATTAAGACATGTTGCACAGGGTGCCTGGGTGGCTCAGTTGGTTGGGCAACTGCCTTCGGCTCAGGTCATGATCCCAGAGACCCAGGATCGAGCCCCACATTGGGCTCTGTGCTCAGCGGGAAGCCTGATTCTCCCTCTCTCACTCTCCCTGCTTGTGTTCCCTCTCTAGCTGTGTTTCTCTGTCAAATAAATAAATAAAATCTTAAAAAAAAAAAGACACATTGCACGATCAAGTTAATAAGAAGTTATTCTATAAACCACTTTGCAGGTTATTTGCTACTACAGCATAACAGCCTGTCCTAACTAATATACTAATTCAGCTATATTCTAACCATATAAAAATTCAGACTCTGTCTGGCCTGTGATCGATGTAAGAAAGAACAATTTTTTAAAAAGTCAGAGGAAGCTTCAAACTTAACAGGGGAGGACTGGTTCATTTCCAACTCTATACGCCTCAAAGGGATTTTTCATATTGTGTGAAATCTTCCTTGTTGTATTGAATTTTATGGATGTAAACATATATTTTCCAGGATAAATATCAACCAAACATCATTACAATGAGAGCTATATACATTCTCGGGCAACATTCAGTATTCTAAGACAAGAGCAGATAGATTAAATAAATGAAAGATTTCTATAGAACAGTAATTCTTAGTACTCACAAATTTAGTAATGTAATACTTAATAATACAAAAATATTGAAGATATAATTAAATTTAAAAAATCAGGTTACAAAACAGCTGGGCATCATGTGATCCTATCTGTAAATATAAAGATATACCAACATAAACAATATAGAAAGACAAATTAGATGAAAAATGTCTAGGAAGTTTTATCCTTAAAGATTACCTGGGTTATTTCTGGGTTGTGATCTTCAGTGTTCTTAGTTTTACTTAAGTGTATGCTTTTTCAATAACTATGCTATTAATTTTTAAATTTTTTTTTAAAGATTTTATTTATTTGACAGGGAGAAACACAGCCAGAGAGGGAACACAAGCAGGGGGAGTGAGAGAGGGAGAAGCAGGCCTCCGGCCGGGCAGACAACCCGATGCGGGACTCGATCCCGGGTCTCCGGGATCATGACCTGAGCCGAAAGCAGTCGCTTAACCAACTGAGCCACCCAGGCACCCCATTGTTGTTTTTTTAAAAGTTTTATCTATTTAAGTGATCTCGACACCCAAGATGGGGCTCAAACTCACAGCCCTGAGATTAAGAGTTGTGTGCTCTCCCAACTAAGCCAGGCAGGTGCCCCAACTTTTAAATGATTTTTAGGTTCTGTTAAAATGTAAGCTATTCCCAAATAACAGATGAAAAAAAAATACTTACTTTTTTTTTAAACAATCTTCCCTTGAACATGAAAAAATAGCTTAGGATATTCTAAAAACAGTTATATTTTCACAGAATGGCTTTTGTTTTTGCTTTGTCAGCTCCCAATAGTTGCAAACTTCTTGATTTGGTAACTATATTCATGTGTGCTGTAGTCGAGCCTGGAAAAGAATGAGAAGTCATTAGGGCCATGTCTTATGTATAAGCGGTGCTTCCTTTCAGCTCTTCTTGTTAGATGGGTCTGTTACGTTTCTCTCTCTCTCTCTTTTTAAAATATTTCGTTCATTTACCTGAGAGAGAGCAAGAACACAAGTAGGCAGAGAGGCAGGCAGAGGGTGAGGGAGAAGGAGGACTCCTGCTGAGCAGAGAGCCCTATACGGGCCTCGATCCCAGGACCCTGGGATCATGACCTGAGCTGAAGGCAGACACCCAACCGACTGAGCCATCCAGGTACCCCAGATCTGTTGTTTCTGCACTTGCCCCACTATTCTCAAAACAGCTTACAAACTCATTTTGCCCCATTGGTCGCACTGGATTTCTGATGATTAGAATGAAAACTGCAAGTCCTGTATAGGACTCAAGAAAACTAATTTCCCTCCACAGAGCTTTTACGAGATCAGTTTGACTTAGACGTGACATGACATGACAATGACTACTCTGGTCAAACAAGTTATCTCCCTTTTACGAATTCTCACAGCATACTAAGAGGGTAAGTAGTGCCCTTTATTATCCGTTACTTTTTTTCCCCTTACATAATCTCTACCCCCAAGATGGGGCTCAAACTCACAACACTGAGGTCAAGAATCACATCCTTCACTGACTAGGCCAGCCAGATGCCCCAAGACTATAAATTTTATTTTTTTTATTTTTAATTTTTAAAAAAGATTTTATTCATTTGAGAGACTGACAGAGAGAGCATGGGGGGGGAGCAGAAGGAGAGGGAGAGGAATAAGCAGACTCTCAGCTGGGCACAGAGCCTGATGCAGGGCTTGATCTCAGGACCCCAAGATCATGACCTGAGCCAAAGTCAGATACTCAACTGACTGAGCCACCTAGGCACCCCTCAAGACTATACCTTTTATTTTTTATTTTTTAAGGATACTATTTATTTATTTGACAGAGAGAAACACAGCTAGAGATGGAGCACAAGCAGGAGGAGTGAGAGAGGGAGAAGCGGATTCCTGCTGAGCAGGGAGCCCGATGCGGGGCTTGATCCCAGAATTCTGGGATCATGACCTAAACAGAAGGCGGCCACCCAACCTACTGAGCCACCCAGGTGTCCCTATAAATACTCTTTAATAAAGAATAAAATTAATAAATTAAGGTACACCTTGATAATGAAATACTATACAGTGATTTTTTTTTAAAACAACTGTTTTGTTTTGTTTTTTTAAATTTTATTTATTAGACAGAGAGAAACATAGCCAGAGAGGGAACACAAGCAGTGGGATTGAGAGAGGGAGAAGCAGGCTTCCCGCCGAGCAGGGAGCCCTATGTGGGACTCGATCGTGGGTCTCCAGGATCATGACCTGAGCCGAAGGCAGTCGCCCAACCAACTGAGCCACCCAGGTGCCCCTATACAATGATTTTTTCTTAAATAAATCTTATTTATTTATTTGACAGAGAGAGAGAGAGATCACAAGTAGGCAGAGAGGCAGGCAGAGAAAGGAGGAAGTAGGCTCCCTGTTGAGCAGAGAGCCCATGTGGGCCTCGACCCCAGGACTCTGAGATCATGACCTGAGCCGAAGGCAGAGGCTTTAACCTACTGAGCCACCCAGGTGCCCTTATACAGTGATTATAAAATCAACAGTATACCAGGGAGCGTAGGTGGTTCAGTCAGTTAAATGTCTGGCTTCAGCTCAGGTCATGATCTCAGGGTCCAGGATCAAGCCCCTGACTGGCTCAGTGCTCAGCAGGGAGTCTTTCTATCTGTCTCTCTCCCTCTCTGTCTGTCCCTACCTCCTGCTTGTTCTCTCTCCATTCCCCCCTTAATGAATAAATAAAATCTTAAAAAAAAATACAACAGGACTACGGTCAATGCATTATTAAATGAGACAGGCAAATTACAGGACTTATATATAAGTGATACCCCTCTATAAAATCACAGAAAAAATATTTGAAATATATCCATCAAAATATTAAGAATATTTCTGGATGAAGGCATTTTTAGCAAGTTTCTGTTTTTGCATCGTTCATATTTTTCATAATAAAAATCGTAACAATATTGTTTCCATTTAAAAATAAATTACCATAATGGTAGTTGGTACTTATTATCCTGGCAGTAGGAAAATTAATGAACAATTGAGAAAATATCTATGACATGAATAGGGACAGAAAAGGAAATTAGTGTGGGTGAAAACAATAATAACTAAAAGTTCTTTTTTTATATATCTTATTTATTTATTTGAGAGAGAGTGAGTGAGAGAGAGCATGAGAGGGGAGGAGGTCAGAAGGAGAAGCAGACTCCCTGCGGAGCTGGGAGCCCAATGTGGGACTCAATCCCGGGACTCCAGGATCATGGCCTGAGCTGAAGGCAGTGGCTTAACCAACTGAGCCACCCAGGTGGTCCATAACTAAAAGTTCTTTAATAGTCATTCAAATGTTGACTCATATTCCCTAGTACATTGATATAGCCTCATTATCAAAAACATTCTGTGAATGATCAATTTTCAGATGAGTTCAAATTAATAAAGGCAGTGTATGCAAAACAGAAAGCATTGTGTCAGATATACAGTGAATTTCTTCTCTGTTCAATCTCTAATCAGAAGATTTTTGGGTGGGGTCTTTGCAAAATTTGAGTACTTTTTAATTTATCATTTTATTTATGACATCCTTTTCATTGCTCTGATTAACACTTTGTAAGCATATTTGTTTTTAAGATTTTATTTCTTTATTTGACAGAGAGAAACACAGCCAGAGAGGGAACACAAGCAAAGGGACTGAGAGAGGGAGAAGCAGGCTTCCCGCTGAGCAGGGAGCCCGATGTGGGGCTCGATCCTGGGTCTTCAGGATCACGTCCTGAGCCAAGGCAGTCGCTTAACCAACTGAGCCACCCAGGCGCCCCTGTAAGCATATTTTTTAATTAGCTGGACAATATTCCATCATATGAATGTAATAGATGGAACATTCCTCTTCTGTTTCCCTACTGTTGCGTGAAAATTTTGGACATCTCAAAGGCTATTACCAGATATCTATTGTCTTAGACTTTATTAGACCTATGGTTCTAAATTTTGGGGGGCCTTGAATCTCTTTGAAGAATCTTAAGGAATCTTAAAACTTCTTCCAAGAAAAAATTAAATAAATCAATATCTGCAAAAATGATGCATAAAATTTCATGGAGCCTGCAGAGCCCTGATGTCGAAGGGTGGGGACAAAGACCTTATTTAAAACCCTGCTACAGGGGTGCCTGGGTGGCTCAGTTGGTTAAGCGACTCCCTTCAGCTCAGGTCATGATCCCGGAGACCCAGGATGAGCCCCACATAGGGCTCCCTGCTCAGCAGGAAGCCTGCTTCTTTCTCTCTCACTTCCCCTGCTTGTGTTCCCTCTCTTGCTGTGTTTCTCTCTGTCAAATAAATAAATAATAATAAAAACTTAAAAAAAAAAAAACCCTGCTATAACAACTAACTTACAAACATCAAGTACTACTAACAGTATTTTTTTATTTCTCATAATTTATCAAAAGCACAGTTAGGGGCGCCTGGGTTGCTCAGTGGGTTAAAGCCTTTGCCTTCAGCTTAGGTCATGATCTCAGGGTCCTGGGATCAGGGCCCACGTCAAGCTCTCTGCTCAGCAGGGAGCCTGCTTCCTCCTCTCTCTCTGTCTGCCTCTCTGCCTACTTGTGATCTCTCTCTCTGTCAAATAAATAAATAAAATCTTTAAAAAAAAAAAGCACAGTAAGAATTTGGCTTGAAGCAAATTTAAGACAACCCAAATCCCAAAGTGCCCCAAAATCAAATTAGATCTGGACACTGCAACAAACATTTTTTTTTTTAAGAGACAGAGAGTGTCTCTTAAAAAGGGTATAGGGTGGGGCAGAGGGAGAAGAGAGAGCATCTTAAGCAGGCTGCACTCCCAGCGCAGAGCCCCATGTGGGGCACAACCTCACAGCCTTGCAATCATGACCTGAGGCAAAATCAAGCGTCAGATGTTTAACCAACTAAGCCACCCTAGCACCCCCACTACAGCAAACTTCTATCATATCCAGACTTCTGGGATATGGCTGTACCAGACATGAAAATATACAGCAAGGCCTCTATAATTAAAACAGTGTGGTACTAGTGCATAAATAAATGAACAGACCAGTGGAGCAGAACAGAAGGCCTAGAAATAGTACCAAGTATATTTGGAAATTTAGTATATGATGGAGATGGATGGCATCACAAGTTTTTAATAAATGGTGTTGGGAAAACTGGGTAGTCACTTGAAAAATATAAAATTAAATCCATTCCTCATAGCATATACAAAATTATATTACTCCAAATATATCAGAGATCTAAATGGAAAAGATGAAACCATACAGATATTAGAAAAGAACATAGGTAAATTCCTCTTTAATCCTGGGGTTGAGAATGTCTTTCAAAGTCCAGGAGTAATAAAAAAAATACTGGGGCACCTGGGTGGCTCAGTGGGTTAAGCCTCTGTCTCCGGCTCAGGTCATTATCTCAGGGTCCTGGGATCGAGGCCTGCATTGGGCTCTCTGCTTGGCAGGGAGCCTGCTTCAACCTCTCTCTCTGCCTGCCTCTCTGCCTACGTGTGATCTCTCTGTCAAATAAATAAATAAAATCTTTAAAAAAATATTGGTAAATTTGACTAACATTAAAAAAACCTGAATGGCCAAAAAAGCAGCATAAACAAAGTTAAAAGACAACTGACAAACTAAAAGAAAATACATGTACCATACATCATAGACGGACTAATAGCCCTCATATGTAATGAACTCTTAAACATTGAGACAAAACACCAAAAAACTGAAGGAAAAATAGGAAAAAGATATGAGGACATAATTTGCAAAAAAGATGTAAAAATGGCCCTTATGCCTTTGAAAAGATGTTCATTAAAATAGTACTGAAAGTTCTAGCCAGAGGAATTATAGGCAAGAAAAAAGAAGTAAAAGGCATCCAAATTGGAAAGGAAAAAGTAAAATTACTTCTGTTGTTAGATGTCATGATCGTACATGTAGAAAACCCTAGAGATTACACACACACACACACACACACACACACACACACACACACACCTGTTGGAACTAATAAACAAATTCAGCAAAGTTGCAGGATACAAAGTCAACTCACTAAACCCAATTGCATTGCTACACAGTAATAATGAATAATCTGGAAGGAAATTAAGAAAACAATTCCACTTATGACAGTATCAAAAAGAACAAGATACTTTGGACTAAACTTAAGCAAGGAAGCAAATGACTTACACACTGAAAACTACAAAACACTGCTGAAAGAAATGGAAGAAGACATAAATAAATGGTAAGATACTCTGTGCCCAAGGATTGGAAGATAAATTCCTATGTTGAAGTCCGAACACCTACTGTCACTGTATTTGAAGACAGGACCATTGTGGAAGTAATTAAGACTAAATAAATTTGTAAAGGTGGGGTCCTGATACAATACTATTAGTATCCCTATAAAAAGAGACACTAGAGGGCCGCGTGGGTGGCTCAGTCGTTAAGTGTCTGCCTTTGGCTCCCACCCCAGAGTCCCAAGATCCAGCCCCATATCAGGCTCCCTGCTTGGCGGGAAGCCTGCTTCTCCCTCTCTCACTCCCACTGCTTGTGTTCCCTCTCCAGCTGTGTTTCTCTCTGTCAAATAAATAAATAAAATCTTTTTAAAAATGATGTTTTTTGTAGAAATAGAAAAATTCATCCTAAAATACACACAGAATCTGAAGGAACAGTCTTGAAAGAGAACAAAGTTGGAACACTGAACACTATTCACTGGAACAAAGAACACTGATTTCAAAACTTATTACAGGGGTGCCTGGGTGGCTCAGTTGGTTAAGCGACTGCCTTCGGCTCAGGTCATGATCCTGGAGACCCAGGATCAAGCCCCACATCAGGCTCCCTCCTTGGCAGGAAGCCTGCTTCTCCCTTTCTCACTCCCCCTGCTTGTGTTCCCTCTCTAGCTGTGTTTCTCGCTATCAAATAAATAAAATCTTTAAAAAAAACTTATTACAAAGCTACAGTAATCAAAAGAGTGTGGTGCTGTCATAAAGTCAGATATCTAGACTAATAGCATAGAATGGAAACCCTTACATATGTGGCCAAATACTTTTCAACAGAAATAGACATTTAGTGGGGAAAAGGACAGTCTTTCCAACAAATAGCATTGGTTAAACTGGACATCTATATGCAAAAGAATGAAGATGGACCCCTTCCTGATACTATATACAAAAACTAACTCAAAAACGTATCATGGATCCAAACACAAGAACTAAAACTATAAACCGTTAGAAGAAACCATAGGGGAATTTTTTCACAATACTGGATTTAAATAACCTAATGATTTCTTGGATAGACAAAGAAAGCAAAAGCAACAAAAGAAAAAGTAGGTTGTAGACTTTATCAAAATTTAAAAATTTGTGCATTAAAAGACACTATCAACAGAGTAAAAAGACAATCCATGGACTGGGAACAAGTATTTGTAAATCATGTATCTAATAAGGGATCAGTACTTCAGATACATAAAAAAACTCCAACAACTCAGCAACAAACAACCCAATTAAAAAATGGGCAAAGGACAATTCTCAAATATATTCAAATGGCCAAGAAGTACATGAAAAGATCTGCAACATCACTAACCATTAGAGAAATACACATCAAGACCATAATGAGGGGCGCCTGGCTGGCTTAGTTGGCAGAGAGTCTAACTCTGATCTCAGGGTTTTGAGTTTGAACTTCATGTGGGGTACAGAGATTACTAAAAAAAAGAAAAAAAGCTTAAAAAATTCACAAAGAGATACCACTTCATGCTCATTAGAATAGCTATCATAAAAATTATCTATCTATCTATCTATCTATCTATCTATCTATCATCTATCTAAAGTGTTGGCAAGGATGTGGAGAAATTGGAATCTTTGTCCTTTGCTGAATGGAAGGTAAAATGGAATCTGTGGAAAATGTTATGGTGATTCCTCAAAAAAATTAAACACAGAATTATGTAACCCAGCAATTCCACTTCTGGGTATATACCCCCAAGAAAAGAAAGCAGGAATGTGAACAGGTGTTTGTTAACAAATGTTCGGAGCACTGTTATTCTCAGTAGCCAAAAGGTGGAAGCCAGAGGGAGGGGGAATGGGGAGTTATTGTTTAATGGGAACAGAGTTTTAGTTTTGGAAGATAAAAAAAGTTTTGGAGATGGATGATTGTGATGGCTACACAACAATGTTAATGTACTTAATGTCACTGAATGTTACATTTAAAAATAGAGTACATTTAAAAATTGGCCAATTTTATTTATGTATGTTTAAATTTTCTGTATATTTTAATGTATATTTAAACATAAAAATGCCCAACAAATTAATGAAATTGGTTACCTACAGTGAGTGAGTGGGAACAGTGTGGAAAGAATGGGGTACTAGGATATGGAGAAAGGAATGGTAGAGAAGTGATTGGGTAGATCTTTTGTCTAATTATATTAGGCTTTTAGGGGTGCCTAGGTGGCACAGTTGGTTAAGCATCTGCGTTTTGGTTTCAGTTCAGGTCATTATCTCAGGGTTATGAAACCAAGTCCTGAGTTGGGCTCCAACTTAGCATGGAGTCTACTTAGGTTTCTTTATCCCTCTCCCTCTGTCCCTCCCACCCTACTGTGTGTGTGTGCTCTCTCTCTCCTTCTCAAATAAATAAATCTTTTAAAAAATAATTAAGGCTTTTAGAACCAAAGTAATGTTTCCTATAATCAAAAAATAATTAAAATCAACAAGGATGTATGTGTGTGTAAATCCAAAATAAAATACAAATAATAACTAATGAACTTATCTATATTAGAAATCAGTAACATTACCATACAGGAGGGTGTAGGGAAAGCTGTATTTTCACTATATACTGTAAGACTAAAAAATAAAAGTAATGTATGAGGTATGGGAGTGTAGGTTGGCAATTTTTTTAAAATTTAAAGTCAATTAACTAACATATAGTGTATTATTAGTTTCAGAAGTAGAGTTTAGTGATTCATCATTACATATAACACCTATCATTACTTCAAGAGCCCTCCTTAATGCCCAACATCCAGTTACCCCATCCTCCCCCCCACCTAGCAACCCTGTTTGTGTGCTTGTTTCCCATAGTTAAGAGTCTCTTATGGTCTCCCTTTCTGATTTCATCTTATTTTAGGTCAGAAATGCTTAAACACTTTCTATGTAGGACTGAGCCAATGGATAAATATAATGTGGTTAATAAGAGTCAATTTTTTTTTAAAGATTTCATTTATTTATTTGAGAGAGGGACAGGAGGGAAGGGCAGAGAGAGAGGGAGAAACAGCCTCTCTGCTGAGCAGGGAGCCCCACACAGGCCAATCCCAGCCCCTTGGGATCATGACCTGAAGGCAGACACTTAGCTACCCAGATGCCCCAAGAGTCAACTTCTTCATTCTTCATTGTCAGAGAAAGGAGTTACAAAAAAATAAGGAAATGGAGAAGGATGGAATAAACCCCTGGTGTTAAACTGGAATTAGAGATATCATATGAAACAATGGATTATCCATATAGATATTCATACAGATATATACAGGTATGTGCGTGCGCGCATGTGCGCACACATAGATACCTATACTTCATAGCTCAAAGTACCTAGAAGCAATGGGTATATCTAATCTTGGTTTCTAAATAAGATTTTCTACTAAAGGGAGCCAGTGTTCCCTGGGAAATGTGTATATTCCAGAACCGGGGCTGGGAAGTGTAAACAGAAAGAGTTAGGGATCCTTGGGGAAAAAAATAGACACACAGCTTTCTTGATAAAAGAAAAGTCATTTTAGGCCTCTGGCCTTCTCGTAAAAGAACTAAGAACAATGGCCACTATCAGGCCAGGAGATAACCTAATCATACTAGGGATCACAAATCAGCGGTAAAACTCAGGATGCTGATTGAAAAGTAAGACTGACCTGATGTACATTCTTGACTTATATTTGCAGGATCTAAACCCCTTTGAGCACTCAGATACCAGACAATTCAGAGTATGCTTTGGGATACCAGTTGGAGCCAGACAATTGATGATGTGTCCTTTGCCATCCCTTATGACTTTGGAACAGAGTCAGTCATTTTAAGATGACTTTTGCCCCCCCCCCCAATGCTGTATTCCCCATTGTACAAGCCCCTTTGTTAATATATAGGCACCCTCAGCTTAAAACTTCCCAATTCTTTTGTTCAGGGATACATTGCTTTCGGGAAGATCCCTAGGGTTCTCCTTTACTTAGTGCAAGAAAAACTCTTCCTTTTCCTATTTGGCTGGTTTTGTCTTTTGGCTTGACACTCACCAAGAGATAAACCCAATTTTGGTTAACAAAAGTACAGTATCAACTTGAAACATTTAGTTGTGCCAGAAAATACGGCAGTACTAAAAATAATAATAATAATAATAAAGCAGACATATTGAAAGCATACAGGAGTCAACTTAAAGAAGCTCCCAATGGCCAAATATGGGGTAATTTGAGCAAAGCCACAGTGACAGTAGTGAATTGTAACGTACAGAACTAACAAAGAAGAAAAAATCCAATTTATGTATACATAATTTAGTAAATAAGTGGGGGAGAAGGAAAATCTTCTAACAGTAGAATCCTATTTAATAAATGTAGAAGGAAGGATGGACATTTAAAAAAAAAATCACCGTTTGGCAAATAGCCTATAATAACATTTTCAGGCAAAAACTATCAACAAACGTTAAGATTTGCAGGTGGAAGTAAGATGAGAAGCTTAAGGTATTTTTCCACAAGAGGCATATTAATTATAATGGGAAAAATAGTGACTTCACAGTGGAAAAATTGAACAGACACCACTTAAGTGATTAAAGTTACCACTAATGATGACCTCTTGGACCTCCCGATATGATGCGCTGAAAAAAACACATCACTTTTGGGGTATTCTTGTCCCAAAGCATACTCTGAATTTAATCTCAAAGAAGCACCAGGCAACTTCAAACTGGGGAACATTCTATAGTGCAGAATTTATAAAATAAATGGTCAGTACTCTTTAAAAGTGTCAAGGTCAAGTAAGACAAATAAAGACTGAGGAACTGTGCCAGATCAAAGACTATGAAAACTTACTAACTGCAACATATGATCCTGGATTGGATCCTTGTGCAGAAAAACAACACTAAGGAACACTGATGAAATCTGAGGAAAGTTTGTAGATTAGTTAGTAATAGTGTATCAATGTTAATTTCCTGGTTTTGATCATGTACTGTGGTTACGTAAAATGGCAGCATAACAATAAAATGATAAAATGTGGAAGCAGGTTAAGAATAAATGGCAATTCTGGGGTGTTTGGCTCAGTCAGTGGAGCATCCAACTCTTGACTCTGGGTTTGTGAGTTCGAGCCCCATGCTGGGTTTAGAGATTACTTAAAAATAAAATCTTAAAAAAATGTATATGGGAATTCTATTTTTAAAGAGTTTTAAGTCTGAAACTAATTCAAAATGAAAAGTTAAAAAAATTTTAATGAACATTAGGTGTGCAGGAAGCAAGGGGTATATGGACCTTCAGTTCACCTCCACTAATTTACTCCAATGGCAAAATACTGGAGACCAGGTCACTTTGGGGGAAGAGTTGTTAGGGAAGAAGTTTCAGAAAAAGAAAAGAAAAGCACATCATGAAAAAGAAGATGCCTCAGGGAAGGAAGAAAAACTGATGCATCTTGAACTTAGCTTTTGGATGTTCAATAGCAATTCTTTCCTTTTCTTCTCAACATCTTCTTGGAGAAGACTTTTAAAAAAAGGAATCATGAGTAAGCAGAACATTCTGATCTCCACAAAGGAGACAGAAGTCAGAGAAGACTGGACATTAGGTCCAATCCCAGTGTCACAAAGGTTGAGGCTATCACTACCCAGGGCCACAGTCTATTTTAACTTCATAGATTCTGCAAGGTTCAGTATACTGGAGTCACAGGCACCTCACATCAGCACACTTGGTGGGATACAAATGGTCGGTGTCACACAAACACAACCCACATCCACTCTTGAAACGCACAAGGATACAACCATACAATCACACATGCCTCCAGGCCCTTATACACAGTCACAATCTCACACCCACTAAAAAGACATACGCAGTCAATTCTACTCACCACCATGACACACAAAGTCACTCTCATATAGTTACAGCCTTCCCAAACTAATACCCACAAATGTCTCACACAATCACAAACACATACCCACTTGGGGGACACACATAATCAATGGCACTCTGGCCGACCCAACACCAACCAGTCATAATTGAACACTCACTCTGAGACACACTAACACTCACACAGGCAAAGACAGACACGTTACACTTACAAACACAGCACCACACAAAGCCACCGTTTCACAGACACACTCCAAGGGACACAAGAAAGATACACACGCAGTCACCATACAGTCACAGACACACAACTGCACACAATACTACACGTGGGTACAATATTGTGCAACCAAAACCATACGCTCACCCTGGAGACATGGAATCATAACCGCACAAACACCTGCACTCGTCTCACAGTCACAACCACACTCACATTCCCAAGAATAAGGCGTACAGTCACACATACACAGCAGAGACACAGCAGTTATCACCCCAGAGTAGCAAGGGTCCCACACCCAACACACAGTATCACACATGGTTACACAAACACAACCAGATTTACACCCTGGAGAAAGGTGGCCACAACCGCACACTCAGTCACCCACATCTGGTCACGCAGACACAAAGACTCATTCACAATCCAGCATCCTCAGCCCGCTCCCGCCAGCGCTCACAGACCGGAGGCTCTGGACACGCCCCGTCCCCGCCCCGGACTCCCAGACCCCTCACCTTCTGCCTCCCCTTGGTCGCGTCCGGGTCCCTGTGGAGCTAACGATCTCGCCACGACGCCAAGAAAGACGTAACGTCGGGCCACTGTGGACTCTGGGAAACGTAGTCCAGAGCCAGACCAGACGCACATAAGATGGCGTCCTCGTACCTCGCAGCTTGAGTTTGGCTGTTTGACACTGCGCCCGGGGGAGCTTCAGAGACGGAGTCCCAGCTCCAAACTTCCCACCAGGCTTGAGCTGACGTTCTTCTAAAGCAGGACGACTCACCCTGAAAGCCCTATAATCACTGGAAGAGGCAGTCAAGTTCGTGTGGGACAAAGTGCTGACCAGCAAAGCCTAAAGGGAAATGTAGTTCAAGGCCGGAAAAGAGGCGTTGCTGTTGACAGAAGGTAATCAAATACCAGGCTAGGCCTGGCCGAGGCGACTGTGCGGGCCGCGTCGCGGAGACTTCTGGGAGTGTTCGCTCGCCCTCCGAGTGCGCAGGCGTAGCGCGCCGAGTGGACATTTTGGTCTTTGTCCGCGGGTCAGTCCGGCCCCTGGGTCCACGTGGCGCGAAAGTAGGAGGTGGGATGTGGGCGTCTTGGGCCGGTCGGGTCGGGGAGGTTGAAGGGGAGGATTCTGGATCTTTTGGGGCGCGGTGCGGGGATGAGGAGTGGGCTTTAAGAGCTTCTGGCCTACGTGGGGGGTGGGGGTGGGGGTTTCTGAGGAGGGTTCGAGCGTGTGTGACCCTGAGTTTGTCCGCAAGTTTGACTGGATGTTGGGATTATTGAGTGAGAAACTGGGTGCAGGATTGTGTATGGCTGTATCTGAGAGGGAGATGTAGGAGACTAGCATTGAGATAATAATATCTGAGCCGCGCTTCCCTTATCGAAAGTGCTGATAATAACGGTGCCATCTTCGTGGAGTGTTTTTTTATTTGAATGTTTGAAGGGGGAAAAAAGCTAAGTGATAAATGATTTAAAAGTGAATTTTTATATAGAAACGCATTTACTTTTAATTGGAGTAGAACGCACCGTGGTTTCTTCTTTTTTAAGCAAGCAAGACTGTTTCGAAGGCACTTCTTGTTTGTGGGGGAGCTTCAGACGATCTCGATTCTCCGGATCTTCAGGGTATCTTAATAGCGCTGCTGTTAAATCCTAGATTAAATATCGACGTTGCACTTTGAGCAGCAGCGTCATACAGCACAGAAAGCCCGGGATTAGAGTCAAGGGTTTGGAGTTATATAGGCACGGTTATCCATTCTTTGAAGAAAATTTAGTTGTTGCAGTGTTTATTTACTAGTGTGACCTAGTTTCTAGGTGTCTGACTCCTAAATGAATCGAGGTGTTCCCAGGTTGAATGGATTTGTGAAGTAATAAAGACCATTACTCCTGTTTGCAAAAATACTTTTTCTAAGGAATCCCCACAGTCGTCCCTAACAGAATTTTAAATGAGTTAAATTAATTGGGTACCAATTTAATATTTACAAACCAACAGTCTTCAAATAGACAACAGCCAGTTAGAAGACCTAAAGAAGAAAACTACAATAGCAGTAAAAATGAGAAATAAGCAGCATGCAAAACTATTAGAAAAGAACATTAAAAAGTGCTGAGAGGCAAAGCATAAGATTCTAGCAAATAGCTGCACCATGTTTTTCAATAGGGAGGCGTCAAAGAAGCGTGTACAGATTTAACTAAATTTATTAATTCAGTTTGATCCTAGTAAAAGTATCTACAGTTTGTTTTGGGGGGTGGGGGAATTAGATAAGCTGATTGTGCACTTCATATAGAAGAATGAAATAGAATAGTCAGTAAAACTCTGAAAAAGAAAAGCAGTTGGGGTATGGGGAGGTGGGAGCCCAGCGCTAATGTTTTTTGTTTTTTAAAATTTCAATTCCAGTATGGTTAATATTACAGCGTTATGTGTTTCAAGTATACACTATAGTGATTTAAGAATGCTGTGTATTATTCAGTGCTCATCAAGACAAGTATACTCTTAATCCCTTTCAGTTGTTTCACCCATCCCCCAACCCACCCACTTCTCCTCTGGTAACCATCTGTTTGTTCCCTATAGTTAAGAGTCTGGTTTTTTTTGGTTTGTCTCTTTTTTTCCTTTGTGCGTTTGTTTTGTTTCTTAAATTCCACACGAGTGAAATCATATGGTATTTGTGACTGACTTGTTTGACTTAGCACTATATAGATCCATCCATCTAGAGGTAACGTATTTTAAAATATAAATCCTTAGAAATTAAAATCGTATTGGTTTTTAGCAGAAAGCAGGCCAATGAGGGGAAATTTGGCAACATCTATAATTAAAATGTATTTCCTTTTTGACATGGCTATTTCACATCTAGAAATTAATTCTGCAAATGTACCTGCAATTGCATGAAATGATAGAGGTGTGAGGTTGCTCATTGCAGCAGTGTTTAGCCATAGGTAAAGATTAGCCATCACTAGGAGATTCGTTGGATAAAATTAGGTCCATCTATACAACAGAATAATATACAAGTGTACAAAAGAACGAGGAGGAAGCTTTCTGTATATGGACACCAAAATAACTCTAAAATGTGTTGTTCAGTGAGAAAGACAAGATGCCAGAGGTATGGTATGCTTCATTTGAAGTAAGAAGGGCGAGAAAAATAAATATTTGTGTTTGTTTCCATTAGGACACTCAAAAGGTAGGCAAGAAACAAAGTGGCTGTCTCTGTTTGGGGTGTTTGTACTGGGATAGGTAGAGCAAAGGCATTTTTTTTTTTTTTTTTTTAAGATATTGAGAGAGCGAGTGGGGGTCGGGGGCAAAGCAAGAGGCAGAAGCAGACAGACTCCCTGCTGAGCCTTGAGCTTGATCTAGGACCCTGGAATCTTGACCTGAGCCATCCAGGCGCCCCAGCAAATGACTTTTTATGTTGGTATTCTAAGTATCTGAATTTAGTATTTAAAAGTTAAAGTTTTTTTTTTTTAAGATTTTATTTATTTGACAGAGAGAAACACAACCAGAGAGGGAACACAAGCGGGGGAGTGAGAGAGGGAGAAGCAGGCTTACCGCCGAGCAGGGAGCCTGATGTGGGACTCAATCCCGGGTCTTCGGGATCATGACCTGAGCCGAAGGCAGTCGCTTAACCAACTGAGCCACCCAGGCGCCCCAGGTTTTTGTTTTTTAAGGAGGACATTGGCCATGGAGCCATACGGCTGTTAATTCCTACCTCCTCCACTTTGTACCTTGATGTACTTAAACCTGTACCTATTTCTCATTTACTGATATAGAGACAATAATAATATCTAATTCACAGGCAGATTAAGGAGTTCTAAGTTATAAAGAATAATGCCTGGTGTGTAGTAAGTACTTGATAAATGATAAATAGTATTATTACTATCTGCAAAATAATAGTTCCTTTGAAATAATAGTTCAGCCAATTTGTACTACTTCTGGTAGAAATTTCTGAAAGATTCAGATATATATGTATACATATATATATTTTTATTTCCATGTTTAAACTTTTTTTTGACATTTCCTTTTATAAATGGAATGAGGAAGTTAGATTTCTGTGTTCAAGTTAGATTCATCTGTTTCATGAGACTGTTCTTTGATTTATGTGATGGTTACTTTCTCATGGTTATAATTCAGAACCTCTGATGATGTTTTTTAAAAATCCTAGTTGTGATTTGCTTTTGGCCAGACTACATCAGAGATGATCTTCAAATGGTATATCATCAGGAGAAACTTAGGATATGATTATATTCCCTTCTTGACCAGTTGGCTACCCAATTCTTCCAGCTCCTATTTATTAAATAAAATCTATATGATTTACTTTGGTACCATATGAATGTTCATTCCCCATTGATTAAATGGATGGTTTCAACACTGATAAATAATCCTTGGCTTTATGAGTTTCTTTAAGAGTTGGAAAGTGGTGGGGCGCCTGGGTGGCTCAGTTGGTTAAGCCACTGCCTTCGGCTCAGATCATGATCCCGGAGACCCGGGATCTAGTCCCACATCGGGCTCCCTGCTCAGCGGGAAGGCTGCTTCTCCCTCTCTGACTCCCCCTGCTTGTGTTCCCTCTCTGGCTGTGTTTCTCTCTGTCAAATAAATAAAAATCTTTTTTTTTTTTTTTTTTTTTTAAAGAGAGTTGGAAAGTGGTGATTTCCTAGTTTTAAAATGCCTTTTACATTTATTTGATTGTGAACCTCAAATTGTTTCACATTTTTCTGACTTGTAAACATCGTTATTTATGTGGTTTTTTGTTTACTGTCTTAAAATTCCATTTTAATCATAAAAATTCTCACATGTATTTGGTCTATTTCTGGACTTTATAGTCTCATCCATCTTCCAGTCTGTATTCATATGCCAATATCTATCTTTTTATTGTTGAGGCTTTACAATTTTGGTGTAACTAGTCTGTTATTGCTTGTTCTTTTCAGAGTTTCCTAGCTATTCTTTCTTTTCTTCCTTTCCCTTTCCTTTCCTTTTTCCTTTCCTTCTTTATTTGACAGCGAGAGAGCTACAGAGAGAGAGGGAACACAAGCAGGGGGAGTGGAAGAGGGAGAAGCAGACTTCCCGCGGAGCGGAGCCTGAAGTGAGGCTGGATCCCAGGACCTTGGAATCCTGACCTGAGCCCAAGGCAGACACTAATAACTGAGCCATCCATGCACTCCTCTTTCTTTTAAAAAAATTTTTATTTATTTGAGAAAGAGAGTGCGTGCACACCTGTGGGATGATCCAGGGGGAGAATCTCAAGCAGACTTTCTGCTGAGCACGGAGCCCAATCTCGGGACCCTGAGTTCATGACCTGACCCAAAATCAAGAGTCAGACACTAAACTTGGCTGAGCCACCCAGGTGCCCCCTTGCTTATTTTCCTGTGTAAACTTTAGAGTTAACTTGTCTAGTTCTAGGGAAAAAAAGCTTATTTTTATTGATATTGCTCTAAATTTATACAGTAACTTAGAAAGGGACATTAGATCTTTACGATGTTAAACATTGTCCATGTACATTATATGTATTTTATATGTTCCGGTTTTCTTGGGGGTCCTCTGGAGTGTTTAAATTTTTTTTTCTTTCAGGTTACAGACCTTCTTACTGAGTTTATTTTTAGGTACTTTTTCTTTTGCTGTTATAAATGGAGTCATAGTTGTGATTTATGAGAAAGTTGTTGATTTCTAGAAATTAGTTTTTATTTCCAACTTAACTTACTGGATTATTGTTAACATTTATATAATACTTGAGACATGGGCATCCTTATTTTTATCAGAATGTAATAGGAGTTCTTCCAGTGTTTGTTTTTGCATTGGATAAGATGTTGGCTTCTGTGGTCAGATATATGAGCATATGTACATTACCCATGCCACTGCAGCTCTGGGGATGTGAGTAGAAACAAGCTGAGGCTGTTGCTATGCCTCGGATGAAAAAAACAACCAGGAAAGATCACGTTAACCAAGGAGACCAAAAATTCCCCAAAACCCTAATACTGGAAAAAAACAAAACAAAAAACAAAACAAAAACCCTAATACTGCAGTCTTTAAAACAAACAAACAAACAAAAAACAACAACAACAAAAAAAAACAGGCAGAACAAAATAAGATGTCCAGGAAGATGTCCATTCTTTTTTTTTTTTTCCTTTAAGATTTTATTTCTAAGTAATCTTAGAGTGTGGGAGAAATCAAGAATCACCTGCTGTACTGACTGACCTAGCCAGGCACCCCAAGATGTCCATTCTTAGTTTTCTTTTCATTCTTTTCCTTTTGAGTGACCTTTTCTTCACTCAGTTTATCATTGCATTCTTTTTTTAATTAATTTTTTGGTAATTTCAAGTTTTTATTCAGATTCCAGTTAGTTAACATATAATGTAATATTAGTTTCAGAAGTAGAATTTAGTGATTCATCATTTACCAGTAACACCCAGTGCACATAACGACAGTTGCCCTCCTTGATACCCATCACCCATTTAACCCAGTCTTTCACCCACCTTCCCTCCGGCAACCCTCAGTTCTCAATAGTTAAGAGTCTGTTTTTTTTTTTTTTTTTTTTAAAGATTTTATTTATTTATTTGACAGAGAGAAACACAGCCAGAGAGGGAACACAAGCAGGGGGAGTGAGAAAGGGAGAAGCAGGCTTCCCGCCGAGCGGGCAGCCCGATGTGGGGCTCGATTCCGGATCTCCAGGATCATGACCTGAGCCGAAAGCAGTTGCCTAACCAACTGAGCCACCCAGGCGCCCCGAGTCTGTTTTTATCATTGTGTTCTTAACTAGCTTGTGTCATAAAGTTCTAAAAATTCATTTTGTTTTCATTTTTTCTTTGTGGCAGTATTTTTCATGTGCGTTTACTTAGCTGTTTGGAAATTGTGCTGTTGCTTTAGCTGTTTTTCTTGTATCTTTGTATGGACACAGACAAATTATTTTGTTTACTCATGTTTTTATGAGATTTTTTTGAGACCATTACCAAGAAAAATGAAACATAGTAACATTCTGAGCTTCAGAGCTAATATGCCTCTTTTAGTGTTTAAAGCAAAGGAGTTCCTCACCTCCTCTGGCTTATTGACCCTAACTTGGTTGACTTCTATCTATTTGCATCTCCCTATTTGCATCTCCCTGTTTCCCATAATTCCTCACAGTACTTGCCTTTCGGAATGATACTTTTAGAAGTTGCTAAGTCCGGGGACACAACTCTGAAGTACTTTTTAAGCATACTCCTGCTTTCCGTGCAGTCCTTTTCTGTTTAATCCTTGCTTTTATTATTTCGCTTTAGGGCGAGGCCTACTCATTAAGTAAAGAAATAATAGCTGCAGAAATCTGAGCTTTTTAAGTTCTCGGAGTCCCTCAAAGCACCTAGTTCTTCTAGGCTTCTTTGCAACTTCGTTTAGGCCTCTTGTTTGGGTCTGCCTTTGGTACATGGAGTTTTGAAGGGGCTTTTTGTTCCCTAGTTTTGTTGTTCGTTATTAGACTCAGTTTGCAACAGTTCTCACTCACTGTCATTCTGAGAATGAATATTTGCTAATTATTTGTGAGATCTGTTCTTTCGAAGACTGCTTACCATTATGTATTCTTTCTTGCTTACATACTGTTGTGGTTCCTGCACCATATCTGCTATTTTGGGTGTTTGGGGCTACACTTAATAGAATTTAGAGTGAGCATATTCTCTCTGCTAGTTTTATGAAAAATAATAGTGTGTATTGGCTGCCAGCCACCCCCATTATTCTTGATATTTTGTAGTTTTCAGATGAAGTACTTGAAAAGATTCAAAACTAACCAGCCACCATTCTCCTTTGAAACCTTTCCTTGCCTCTTTGTTGGGTGTTCTAGATGTCTTTCCTTGACTGTCTTCTTCATGTTTCCAAGCAGTCACAGTCACATTCCACCTATGTCTCCAGCAGCACTGATAGTATCACAGCTGATAAACTCCCATTTCCTTCCCGGGCTTCCTTGGCCTATTCTGAGCTCCTCATGTCTATGCGCAATTGCCTAATGGATATAGCTGCCTGCGTATTGCTCAGAAACCTGACTCTCTGGATATCCAGAATATCAAACTTGATCTCCTTTCCCCTGCAGACTGTCTTTAGCCAACTCACCCTCCTACTTCTCTCTATGTGCGTTACTGTTTAAATTATGTTCTAAGCCCGCCATCTCTGCCACACCCCAACACAAAAATTGAGACCAAGCTTTTGCAACATACGTAGTAGGATGTATATGTGTATAAGTAATAACTCAGGTTTTTTTTAGGATTTTCCTTTTTTTTATATGATTTCAACTTTATAGAAAACTCAGATTAGTTCAGAAAGTCCCATATATCCTTGCTTTATTTTTCCTCCTTCCTTTGTCCAAATATTTGTATAATATTTTTGAACCATTTGAGACTAAGTTGCATATTTTGCTTCCTTTATAAGTGCTTCAGCACAAATTTTCTAAGAACAAGGTTTTTCATAACCATAGTTTGGTAACCAAAATCAGAAAATTTTTAACATCAACACATTGCCATTATTTAATACAAAATCCATATTCAGATTTTGTCAGTTGTCCCAATGTCCTTGAAAATGCTTTTTGGATGAATGCATATTTACAGGACATTTCTAATACATATTTATTTATTTGACAGAGAGAGAGAGATCACAAGCAAGCAAAGAGGCTGGCAGAGAGAGAGGAGCAGGCAGGCTGAGCAGAGAGCCCGATGCGGGCCTCGATCCCAGGACCCTGAGATCATGACTTGAGCTGAAGGCAGAGGCTTTAGCCCACTGAGCCACCCAGGCACCCTCTAATACATAGGGGTTTTTTTGTTTTTTTTTTCTTTTCTGATACATAGTTTTAACTAGATTATAATACAAAATAAATGTTAGGACTCCAGGAAAACTTCTTGCAACTTTGTTCTGTTAGAACAGTTTCCTATGCATTGTATCCTGGTGACTTAGTCCTGGTAGGCATCTATTGCTATTGTCATAGATGAGAGTATTAAATTCATCCAGGAATAAGGGCCATGGTTAAAATCCACTTAAGGAACCTATGTAGACATGTGGTGGTACAGAACAGTAGCAACCAGTCATATTAGGTATGAACAGCTTTCCTGTGTAAGTAAAATTAGAAATAATTCTCTTTTTTACCCCATTTCTGGATGTGTGGAACCTAAATAGTTTAATGAGTAGGGCTTTGAAATTCAAGTTTCAGATAGTGTTAGTCCCTTTGTTTATTACTATAATTGTGTCTTTAATCTTTAAGGCAAAAGGTCATTACTTCGTTCTTTTTCACAGGGCCACTTCCTTGTGCACCTGGAAACTGCACCTTCCTCATCATTCAGAAGGCCTGGAGGCCCCAGGACTCAGCCTGAGTTCTAGGATGGTACTTTGGCCCCCAGCATTAACATTTTAGTGCTGTGTCATTTCCCCAAAAGCAGGTTATAAACTGACCAAACTGTATGTGATCCTCTGTTGGAATAAGAAGACACTCTGGATGGTGGAGAAGAAAGTGGAAAGGAAATTTGTTCAGGTGAGTGAGTGGCAAGCAGGTTGCAGTTGTTCAGGCAGCATTGACACCTTTGAAATACTCGGCATTGACTATTTACTTGTTATGAATTCTTTAGATACCTGAATTACATTTACAGTAATCATTTTTCCTGCTTTAGTACTGTATTAATCATATTTTTTTAGATACCCCTCTTATCTCCATTCTGGGTGTCAAGACTTCACACTTTATTTGTACTACCTTTGTGTGATTGTTCTTTTAGTCATATCTCCTAATTTATATAGACTTTTTTCCTAATGCATTGTCTTTTGTAAGTCTTAAGTCTTTATTTATTTTCTGACATTTAGCTTTCTTTTTATTACTTGCCACCTTTCATTCTTTCAGTGGTTAAATGCCTCTGAATTATGATCTACATCTGTAATCCTGCTTCCCGTTGTCTTCTTATCCCACCTCTCCATTACACATCAACAAACTCCTGCCTCCCTTTTTTTCCACCCACATATACCTGTTTCAGAAGTTGTTTTAGAAATCAGTTCTGGGGCGCCTGGGTGGTTCAGTTGGTTGGGCGACTGCCTTTGGCTCAGGTCATGATCCCGGAGACCTGGGATCGAGTCCCACATCAGGCTCCCTGCTCCGCGGGAAGCCTGCTTCTCCCTCTCTCACTCCCCCTGCTTATATTCCCCTCTCTGGCTGTGTTTCTGTCTGTCAAATAAATTAAAAAAAAAAAAATCAGTTCTGCCCCTTTCTGCTCTATGTGCATATAAATGTTATGAGTTTGTATTTGGTTTTTAATATACTAACATGAGCTTGTAAAATTTTTGGACATCAAGGTGTATATTGAAAAAGTTTCTTACCACTTACCTTCAGTCCTGTAGATTTTTTTTCAAAGATGCAGTCATTTTTTTAGAGTTTCACATGTAGCCTTCTTGAAGTAGTCTACGAATAAAGCAGCATATATTAATATATCTGTGCTGTTAATATGAATATATATGTATGTAAGCCCTCACTTTTCCTTTTCATATAAATGGTAGTATGTATTCTGTTGTGTCCGTAGTTGTTTTTGTTTTTGGGGGTAGGCTGTTATCAACACATTTTACTTGTCTCCTATTTATGGACATTTAGGTTGTTTCCTGATTTATGCTTTTGAATACACAAGTGCATATATACTTATTTATATTGCTTTGCAGAGATCAAATAGAACTACATGTAATTTATTCTAAGTGGAAATGCTGAGTCAAAGTTACATTTATTTACAGA
>PITA01010566.1:28469-71260 GCA_004023965.1 Spilogale gracilis
TTTTTTTTTTTAAAGATTTTATTTATTTGACAGAGAGAAACACAGCCAGAGAGGGAACACAAGCAGGGGGAGTGAGAGAGGGAGAAGCAGGCTTCCCGCCGAGCAGGGAGCCCGATGTGGGGCTCGATCCCGGGTCTCCAGGATCATGACCTGAGCCGAAGGCAGTCGCTTAACCAACTGAGCCACCCAGGCGCCCCTTATTTACAGATTTGACAGAAAGAAGCATGTTCTCAAAAGTAGTAAACCAATTCACATGTCTGTTAACGTGGTATATTCATATAGTTGAAAAGTATTTTTTGAATGATACTATTAGGTACCATTTCTGTTGCTAAGGAAATGTAATTGATCAAGTTCTCAAAAATTCCTCCTTGCTGAGGAAGACACACTGTGAGTAAATAAGTAAAAATATATGTTCAATCAGATGGTGGTAGTGCTCTGGAGAACAATTAAAGCAAGGACAACCAGGAGAAAGAAGGCCAGTTGGCGGTTATAATTTTAAATCAGTTGATCAGGGAAGGTCTCACTAAAAGGATGATGTTTGAAAAAATCTTTAGCTTGTGCAAGTGAGACAATGTAGTATTTGATGGAAGAACATTCAGGCACAAGGAACAAAAAGTATTAAAACCCCTGAGGCTGGAGCTTGCTATTTTAGAAATATTGATCAGGGCAGAGTAGGCTCACACACAGTGAGCAGAAGGAGAAAGAATAGATTTGGTTAGGTAACAGGCCAAATCAGAGACTTTGGTCTTTATTCTGAGTGATTTGGGAGACCATCAAAGGGTTTTGAGCAAAGGAATGATAAGATTAGAATTATAGTTTGGCTGCTGTATAGAAAATAAGGTATATGTGGCCAAGGCCAGGAGATTAATCAGGCTATTGCAGTAATCTAGTTAAGAAGATGGTAGTAGTTGAGCTAGTGGCGAGTCAGATTCTTAAGATATTTTAGTTTATTTTTTTTAAAGATTTTATTTATTTATTTGACAGAGAGAAACACAGCTAGAGAGAACACAAGCAGAGGGAGTGAGAGAGGGAGAAGCAGGCTTCCCGCGGAGCAGGGAGCCCTACATAGGGCTTGATCCCGGATCGGGACCTGAGCGGAAGGCAGTCGCTTAACCAGCTAAGCCACCCAGGTGCCCCTAAGATTTTATTTATTTGAGAGAGAAAGTTAGAGAAAGAGATCACGGGAGAAGGGGCAAAGGAAGAGAGAGAAGCAGGGAGTTTGATGCAGGGCTCTATCTCAGGACCCTGGGATCATGACCTGAGCTGAAGACAGACCCTGAATCACCCAGGTGCCCCAGATTCTTAGGATATTTTCAAAAAACAGGGGTGCCTGGGTGGCTTAGCCTGTTCGGCAGCAGCCTTAACTTAGGTTGTGAAGGTTGTGATCCCGCGCTTCTGGGATCAAGCTCCACATCCGGATTCCTGCTCCACAGAGAGCCTGCTTCTCTCTCTCTCTCTGCCTGACGCTCTGCCTACTTGTGCTCTTTATTTCTCCCTCAAATAGATAAATAAAATTTATTTTAAAAAACAGACATTTTAAAGAAATAGCTGCCAGGATTGGCTGATACAGTATTTAAAGAAATAACTGGCAGGATTGATCGTTTATTTATATTTTTAGGTTGTATTGTTTATAAGAGGAAGAGGAATCACACTGATAACTCCAGGGTTTTAGCAGAAGAGAATGAGTTTAACATTTCTGGAGATAGGAAGACTTCAGGAATTTTGGGAGGTCAAGAGTTTATTTTGGACTTGTTGATTATGAGGTCTGCTGATCATTTTAGTGCATATTCATATAGGCAGTTAGATCCACAAGTCAGGAATTTAGGAAGAAAGTTGTAATCTTCTGTTCTGCTGTACTTATTAGCAGCTTTATTCACTGATGGTGTCTTTGTATTTCCTTGCTCAGTCCTACTTTTCCTACTCTTTAGGGATATTGATGAGTCCATCAAGTCTTCTGTATTCAACCTACAGTCCTGGATTCTGTTGTTAAAAACAAGGAGGTAATGATTTGGCCCTTGAGGCTGTGCCTTATGTTTTTGGAGAGCATTGTGCCTGAGAACTCTTTCTTAAAAACAGCAGTGGCAGCTGCCTGCTAACAATCCTCACAAGACATTAGAATTATAGCTCCTTCCTACCCTTCTCAACAATGCACTTTTCACTTTTTTCCCCTCGTTTTTTTCTTTATCCTTCACAGATGTGAAAAGTGGGCAGAGATGTTCTTATTTTACCATTTTAAAAGAAAAGATCTATTTATGTCACTCTGAGTCACCCCACAGGAATTCTCTTACACTTCTGCTTGATTGGTGCCTTGATGACCTGAGATGTTGCTTTAAATTTCCAAGTGTTTTCTTATTTTTTGCTTTTATTTTTTTTATTTTTCCTCTTACTTGAGGTGGCTCTTAGAACACTACATTGTGCCTTTCCTCCTTTTCTTTATAAATTAAATCCCAGAGAAAACTCATTTTTTTAAAATTTTATTTATTGAGAAAACTCATTTTTAAAAAAGATTTTATTTATTTGAGAGAGAATGCCCGTGCACCTGCAAGCAAGTGGGGAGGAGCAGAGGGAGAGGAAGAAAGACTCTGAAGCAGATTCCATGCTCAGTGCAGAGCCCAGTATGGAGCTGGATTCCACAACCCCTGGGTGCTTAACTGAGTCACCCAGGTGCCCCAACACTCATTATTCTGAAGTTAGAAGGAACTCTATAGGAATCAGTTTTTATTCTCCAGTCTGTCTTGTCCACCATAATTTTACCTGTTTCATTCTTTTTGTATCATCAAAGTCATTAATAAAATACTCAAATTGGAGGGATGCCTGAGTGGCTGAGTTGGTTAGGTATCTGCCTTTGACTCAGGTGATGCATGATCCCAGGTCCCGTATTGGGTTCCTTGCTCAGTGAGGAGCCTGCTTCTTCCTCTGCCTGCTGGTCCCTCTGTGCACCCTCTCTCTCTGACAAATAAAGTATTTTTTTAAGAAATACTCAAATTGGAGATTTCAGGTCAAGAGAGATTACCTAAAACCAGTCTCATACTATGTCTGGATTCTCTTCTCATCCTTGGGATATGGTCAGCCAAACCTTTAAAAAGATATACTTTAATCTTATCAAGAGAGGACTAATTAACTATAAATATAAATGTGAGCATATTCTTTATCAAATTATTTGAATCTTGGCTTTTGATTATGAAATGTTCTACCTGTTTAGGCCCTAGTTATCATTTAAACATATTCCTATTTTATTGATCTCCCCTTTCACCATCCCGTTTCACATTTTCTTTCTTTTTTTTTTTTTTTTAAGATTTTATTTATTTATTTGATAGTGAAAGAGTAAGTGAGAGAGAGCATGAGAGGAGAGAAGGTCAAGAGAGAGAAGCAGACTCCCCACAGAGCTGGGAGCCTGATGTGGGACTCGATCCTGGGACTCCAGGATCATGACCTGAGCTGAAGGGAGTGGCTTAACCAACTGAGCCAGCCAGGCGCCCCTGTTTCACATTTTCATGGAAATTCAAAAGTCCTGGGTAAATTCTGTCTTACATATTTTTATATTTTGGTATATGGAGTCTTTATGATAATTTGTTGAAAAGAAGGCCCATGTTCTTTCTGTCTCCAGTTTTTTTGTTTGTTTGTTTAAGTTTTTATTTATTTGACAGAGAGAAACACAGCCAGAGAGGGAACACAAGCAGGAGGAGTGAGAGAGGGAGAAGCAGGCTTCCCGCCAAGCAATCAGCCCGATGTGGGACTCGATTCCGGGTCTCTGGGATCATGACCTGAGCCGAAGGCAGTCGCTTAACCAACTGAACACCCAGGCGCCCCTGTCTCCAGTTTTGATTAAATATGAGATACCTGTTAATTAATCTGTGAATTGTGGGAGGATTGTTACTGATCAATTCTTCTTTCTGTTTTTTATGCATGAACATTTTCAAATACTAGAAACTGAAGGAAGACAGCATTTTCCCATATACTCACTATGTAGATTCAGTAATTATTTTGCCATGTCTGTTTCAGGTGTGTCTCCCTGTGTATGCATGTTTTTATGTGCTGCTGAAGCATCATGACTCTTCACCTCTAAAAAATTAAGTATGCATTTTCTAAAAGTAATGGCATCACTCTACATAACCAAAATATAGTTACTCCTTTTTTTTTTTTTAAGATTTTGTTTATTTGACAGAGAGACAGCGAGAGAGGGAACATAAGCATGGGGAGTGGAAGAGGGAGAAGCAGGCTTCCCATTCCGCAGGGAGCCCAATACGGGGCTCAATCCCAGGACCTTGGGATCATGACCTGAGCCGAAGGCAGATACTTAAAAACTGAGCCACCCAGGCACACGCTCATTACTCACTCCTTAGATGGATTAGCTATAATGCCCTAATACGTAGTAATTAGTCCATATGTAGATTGCCTCATTTATCTCCCAAATACTTTTATAGTTTTAAAAAAAGCTTTGTCCTTTTTCTTTTCTTTTTTTCTCTCATTTTTTTTTTTTTTAGGTATGCCCCACACGTAGTGTGGAGTATAGGTTTTTTTAAAATGCCAGAATCTAGTCAAGGTTTACACTTTGGATTTGGTTGTTGACTTTAGTCTTTAAAATCTAAATTGTGGGGCGCCTGGGTGGCTCAGAGGGTTAAGCCTGTGCCTTCGGCTCAGGTCATGATCTCAGGGTTAAAGATAAAAAAATAAAAATTGTTCTCTTCCTTTTTTCTTCCATGATACTGCCCTTAGCATTTAAAAAATTTCTGCTGTCAGTCATTCAAAGAAAAGAATAGAGCGATTAATATAATCCAGCATATTGTGTACTTTATATATGCTGTATCTCGTAAAGTGTTTAAAAAAAAAACTATCAGAACCATTTAATAAATAAACATGCTTCTGAAAGTTTCTCAATTTTACTTTTAAATTTGGCAAATATCACTAAAGTCCACATAAACCAAAAGGTCCTCATGTTTGTTTATATATTCCATTGTGGTTAAACACACATAACATGGGGTGCCTGGGTTGCTCAGTAGTCAAGCATCTGCCTTCAGCTCAGGTCATGATCCCGGAGTCCCAGGATATAAATAAAATCTTTATAATAAATAAACATACATAACATAAAATTTACCATAACTATTTTTTTAAAAAGCCATTCAGGTACCCCTATCATTAACTTTTTCTTTTAAAGATTTATTTATTTGACAGAGAGAAACACAGCTAGAGTGAACACAAGCAGGAGTAGTAAGAGAGGGAGAAGCAGGCTTCCTGCCAAGCAGGGAGCTCGATCACAAATAGGCAGAGAGAGAGGCAGTCAGAGAAAGAGGGAAAGCAGGCTCCCCGCTGAGCCCAATGTGGGACTAGATACCAGGACCCCAAGATCATGACCTGAGCGGAAGGCAGAGGCTTAACCCTCTAAGCCACTCAGGCGCCCTGAATTATATTTATATCTTAATAAAAATAATCTTCCATAGGGGCGCCTGGGTGGCTTAGTTGGTTGAGCGACTGCCTTCGGCTCAGGTCATGATTCCAGAGACCCGGGATCGAGCCCCACATCGGGCTGCCTGCTTCTCCCTCTCTTATTCTCCCTGCTTGTGTTCCCTCTTTGGCGGTTTCTCTCTGTCAAATAAATAAAATCCTTTAAAAAAATAATAATAATAATTTACCAGGAACACCTGGGTAGCTCAGTTGGTTAATTGTCTGCCTTTGGCTTGGATCCTGAGTCAAGTCCTGCATTGGTCTCCTTGCTCGGTGGGGAGCCTGCTTCTTCCTTTGCGTGCTGCTCCCCTTGTTTATGCTCTCTCTCCCTCTGTCTCTGTCTCTCTCTGACAAATAAATAAATAAATCTTAAATAATTTTTCAAAAGGAAAAAGTTCAGTCCGAAGAGAGACAGTTTTTGTCATATCTGTAAGTATCTTTTTGTCTGGTTTAATAGAAGACAGATACCTCTTTTGTTGGAACATGTTATTTTGGTTGAAGTTTATGAAAAAATCGTGGCTTCACACAGATGTAATTAGAAAGAGAAATTGGGGGCGCCTGGGTGGCTCAGTTGGTTAAGTGACTGCCTTTGGCTCAGGTCATGATCCCGGAGAGCCCGGATCGAGTCCCACATCGGGCTCCCCGCTCGTCAGAAAGCCTGTTTCTCCCTCTCTCACTCCCCCTGCTTGTGTTCCCTCTCTGGCTGTGTTTCTCTCTGTCAAATAAATAAAATCTTTAAAAATAAAATTTTTTTTAGTAGCCTTTTTGTGGATATTCTTTGGTACTACACTAACACTTGATAAAAATTTTTTTCAAGATTAGCAGCAGTATGGAATTTGAAATGATATTTTTTTGTTAGATAAAATCTGTTGCTCTGTCTTAAAATTTGAGTGGATCTCTTTCCTTTATGCATGACTTTTGAAACATGATGTATTGGTCAATTGAGTTATATAGATCTTTCAGATATTAACATAGCTTACCATATAATATCAAAACATCATATTTGGTAATATCACTACCAGTATCACCAGAAAAGCCTTAAGTATTGGAAAGCTATCAATCTCACAGTGAAGAATACAGGTTTTCCAAAATTGTAATTTTTTTTAAGATTTTTTTTAACTTTATTATTTTTTATTAACGTATAACATATTATTTGTTTCAGAGGTATAGATTTGTGATTCATGAGTCTTATACAATTCGCAGGCCTCACCATAGCACATACCCTCCCCAAGTTCCATGACACAGCCACCCCATCTCCCCATACCCCGATTCCCCGCCACTCCAGCAATCCTCAGTTTGTTTCCTGAGATTGAGAATCTCTTATGGTTTGTCTCCCTCTCTGGTTTCATCTTGTTTCATTTTTTTCCTCTCTTCCCCTATGATCCTCTATCTTGTTTCTCACATTCCACATATCAGTGAGATCGAATGATAATTGTCTTTCTCTGATTGACTTACTTCGCTTAGCGTAATTCCCTCTGGTTCCATCCTCCAAAATTCTAATTTTTGTTTGAAAACTCAGGTTTATCATGGGCAACATGTACTGTCAGTTGTTTTCCTTGAAATGATTCTCACTTCGTTCTTCCTTAAGAAAATACATGCCAGGGTGCCTTGGTGGCTCAGTGAATTGGGGCCTCTGCCTTCGGCTCAGGTCATGATCTCAGGGTCCTGGGATTGAGGCCTGCGTCAGCCTCTCTGCTCAGCAGGGAGCCTGCTTCCTCTGCTCTCTCTGCCTGCTTGTGATCTCTCTGTCAAATAAATAAATAAAATCTTTAAAAAAAAAAAAAAGTACATGCCAAATAATACCCGAGTCTGAATAATCATAATTCGTAAGGCTGTCATTTATTAATTCATTGAAGTAAATTAATGGTACTCCGTGAAAAACATGACTAGTTTAGCTCACAATGATAAAATGATTTAAGAGATCTTTTTGACGGATTCCTGGGTGGCTCAGTCGATTAAGAGTCTGCCTTCAGTTCAGGTTATGATCCCAGGGTAATGGGATCAAGTGCCGCATTGGGCTCTCTAATCAGGAGATCAGGAGGAGTCTGCTTCTACCTCTCACTCTGCCTGCTGCTCCCCCTGCTTGTGCTCTTGCTCTCTCTCTCTGGCAAATAAATAAAATCTTTTTTAAAAATTAAAAAAAATAAATTTTAAAACATCTTTTTGAGATAACTTACCCTTTCATGTACAACAGAAGTATATATGTAGATGTATAGAATTTTATTTATTATTATACTATTTTTTTCTTTCATGGGAAGAATTTGTCATCATGGAATTTATATTTGTCATACTTTTGTTTGCTTGGTTTTCTGTATTTAGCATGAACTCCTTTGGATACCTTAGAATAGTTAAAACCTGTCTAAATGCTAGTTTGCATATGGACAAATGCATTGGGAAATTTCTTTCCATTTTTTTCCCGTGACCTGCTCCAGCTGGAAC
This sequence comes from Spilogale gracilis, assembly GCA_004023965.1. Classification (NCBI taxonomy): domain Eukaryota; kingdom Metazoa; phylum Chordata; class Mammalia; order Carnivora; family Mephitidae; genus Spilogale; species Spilogale gracilis. The sequence continues at coordinate 36,351 of PITA01010566.1, forward strand.
TGGCTGTGCTTTGACCTGTTAGCTCTTGTAGTTCTTCATCAACATTATCAAAGACTTTTTTTTCATTTGTTTTCCCCTATCCCCTCTTTCTTGCATTCTCTATCACCTTCTCTGTCTCCTAATTTGGTGGAGCCCATATAGTAGCATCTTGAGAGGAAAGGTGCATTGAGATAAAAATTTTTAACATTTGTATATTTGAAAAATGCCTTTGTCTCATTAGACTGGTAATTCTAAAAAGTTTAGAATTTTCCCTCAGAATTTTGTCTTTTAGCTTCTCGTGTTTCTATTGAGAAGTTTGGTGCCATTCTTATTCCTGGTGATATATATCTGTGTGTATACATATACAATAGGGTTTTTTTTAATGGCCTCTTTTTTTCTTTTGAAATGCTGCTTTTATTTATCATGCAAGGTACTGTGTATGCCCTTTAAGTCTAGAGATTCATGACTTACAGGTGATCAAGCTTCTTTTGTTGAGTATTTTCTCTAATCAGTGTGATACTTTTGTTTTCTGGGACTAACTTCACTCAGGTAATATGTTACCTTGGTTTATGCTCTGAATTTGTCTTTTTTGTTTTGTTTTGTTTTAAAATTTTATTTATTACAGCGAGAAACACAGCCAGAGTGGGAACACAAGCAGGGAGAGTGAGAGAGGGAGAAGCAGGCTTCCTGCTGAGCAGGGAGCCCAATGTGGGGCTCGATCCTGGGTCTCCAGGATCATGACCTGAGCCGAAGGCAGTCGCTTAACCAACTGAGCCACCCAGGTGCCACCTGAATTTGTCTTTTAAAAAATTGAGGTCTAATTCACCTACAACATTATATTAGTTTCAGGTGTATAGTATAATTTTTTTTTCCCAAAGATTTTACTTAAATTCAAGCTAGTTAACATTACTAGTTTCAGGGGTAGAATTTAGTGATTCATCAGTTGCAGATAACACCCAGTGCTCATTATATCAGGTGCCCTCTTTAATGCCTATTGCCCAATTACTGCACCCACTGCAGCATAATTGATGTTTGTGTATATTATGAAGTGATCATAGTTATTCTAGTTAGCGTCTGTCAACACACATGGTTAAATAACCTTTTTTCTTCCGATGAGAACATTTAAGAACTACTCTCTCAGCAGCTTTCAAATGTGCAATATGGTATTACTAACTATAATTTCCATGCTGTACATTATATCCCCATGACTTATTTTATAACTGGTAATTGTACCTTTGATACCCATTTTGCCCATACCCCAAACCCATCTGTGGCTACTGTCAGTTTATTCTCTATGAACTTGGTTTGTTGTTTAAGATTCCACATATAAGTGAGATTTATTTGTCTTTATAAAGACTTATTTGTCTTTCTCTGACTTTCATTTACTGTAATTCCCTCAAGTTCCATCTGTCGTTGCAAGTAGTAAGATTTTGCTCTTCTTTATGGCTGAATAATATTCCATTGTATGTACCATATTTTCTCTATTCATCATTGATAGGCATTTAGATTGTTTCCATATATCAGCTGTTATAAATAATGCTGCATTGAACATGGGGCACATACATCTTTTTGACTTAAAGTTTTCATTTTCATTGGCTATGTAACCACAGGTGAATATGGTTAGTTCTATTAATTTTTTGAGTAACTGGCATTGAATTTGTCTTTTTTTTTTTTTTAGATTTTATTTTATTTATTTATTTTTAAGATTTTATTTGTTTATTTGACAGATGGCGAGAGAAGGAACACAAGCAGGGGGAATGGGAGAGGGAGAAGCAGGCTTCCCACTGAGCAGGGAGCCCGATGTGGGCCTTGATCCCAGGACCCTGGGATCATGACCTGAGCCCAAAGGCAGAGACTTCACAGATCAGCCACCCAGGTGCACCTTTAAGTAATCTCTGCACCCAGCATAGGGCTCAAACTCACAACCCCGAGATCAGGAGTCTCATACTTCACCAACTGTGGAGGTGCCCCTGAATTTGTCTTCTTATAGCTCCTTCTGGGAAATACTTGTCACTTGTGCTTATATTTCATTGGCCAAACAGGGTAACTGGCCATGCCTGAGTTTGCTAGGGTGAAGTGTTATAATTCTTCTGCAGTAAAATGATCCTGGTATTAGTGAATGATAATGCAGTCTGACTTCCCACTCCCCATCTTAACTTCAAAGGAACTTTTTGTTTCTTGCTTACAAACCCTATTATTGTTTCATTGATAAAATATCATCTGTCTGATTGGTTTTAGGTTTTGTTGCTTTTACTGTTCCTTACCTATATTCTTCAGACTTTCTTATCTTTTCTTTTTATTTTATTTTATTTTTTTAAAGATTTTATTTATTTGACAGAGAGAAACACAGCCAGAGAGGGAATACACACAAGCAGGGAGAGTGAGAGAGGGAGAAGCAGGCTTCCCGCCGAGCAGGGAGCCCGACATGGGACTCGATCCCGGGTTTCTGGGATCATGACCTGAGCCTAAGGCAGACACTTAACAACTGAGCCACCCAGGCGCCCCTTATCTTTTCTTTTGATGTTGATCTGTCTTTTTTTTTTTTTTTTTAGATTTTATTTATTTGACAGAGATCACAAGTAGGCAGAGAGGCAGGCAGAGAGAGAGGAGGAAGCAGGCTGCCCTGTATTCTTCAGACTTTCTTATCTTTTCTTTTTATTTTATTTTTTTAAAGATTTTATTTATTTGACAGAGAGAAACACAGCCAGAGAGGGAACACACACAAGCAGGGAGAGTGAGAGAGGGAGAAGCAGGCTTCCCGCCGAGCAGAGAGCCTGACGCAGGCCTCGATCCCAGGACCCTGAGATCATGACCTGAGCCGAAGGCAGAGGCTTTAACCCACTGAGCCACCCAGGCGCCCTGATGTTGATCTGTCTTAGTAGGGTTTCCTCAGATGTGTGTGAAATATTGGCTGCAATAATGATTCACTAAAAGGTGATCATAGATCGTTTATGCCTGGTTGCTTTGAGTCATCTGGTAGGTTTCTTTGAATCAAAAGTAAAATGCCATGGGATGGGGCATGTGGGTGGTACAGTTGGTTACGCATCTGACTCTTGGTTTTGGCTCAGGTCATAATCTTAGGGTGGTTAGATCAGCCCCATCAGCCCCCAGGCTCTGTGCTCAGGGAGTCAGATTGAGATTCTCTCTCCCTCTCCCTTGGCCCCTCCCACTTATTCTCTAAAATAAATCTTAAAAAAAGAAAAAAATGCCATGTGGTGCCTGGCTGGCCAAGTCGGTGGATGTGTGACTTTTGATCTTAGGGTTGTGAATTTAAGCCCCACGTTGGGAATAGAGATTACTTAAAAATAAAATCTTTAAAAAAAAAAAAAAAAGCCTTGTGCACCAGGGTCTCCACAGAATGATTATATTGCTTTGCTCACACAAACTCTGGTGTGTCCACATCCTTTGATTTGGCCAAAAAGAATGGTATAGGTGACAGATACTATCTTGGAGAGGTTTTTCATGGGCTTTTCAGGTTCTTCAGAGAAGGAGCCTTTCATACCCTGCTCACAGGTGTGTGTGTGTGTGTGTGTGTGTGTGTGTGTGTGTGTGTATGTGTGTGTATCTGATGGCCAACCCTCTTTTGGCATGAGGTACAGACTATCCTGGAGGTCTTACCATATTATGTACAGATTTAATCCCATTGATTTTAGTATAGCACCTCTCCCTTGTGATCTCTTACTGGATGTCCCTGAGCCTGGAGCTTCTCTGATTAAATTTCTGCAAAGAATGATTTCCGTTTCATAAGGGAATGGTCCTCCTGCTGGGAGGGTAGGGCTCCAACTGCATCTTATTGTTTTTTTCAGCTACCATCCTTTATTCCTTTTTTTGAGGTACTTGAGTGCCTCCATTTCCTTAGTCTTCCTGTTATTTTGTGTCATAAATTGGTTTGACATTGGCATCTTCTTCTGCAGTATCTTTACATATTAAACTTCCTCAGCTGTGCCATGTTGAAAATCTGTGTGTATTGATGTCTCTAGTCATACCCATTTTTTCTTGTGAGCTTGTACCATTTTCCCTTTTCTTGTCTTTTTAATTGGGGTTTTGGAAGGAAGCAGTTGTTGACTAATTCCTTTCCTTTTCTTAGACATCCCAGGAGACTTTCTCAATTCTGTCATCCTTTTTTTTTTTTTTTAAGATTTTATTTATTTATTTGACACAGAGAGAGATCAGAAGTAGGGAGAGAGGCAGGCAGAGAGAGAGAGGAGGAAGCAGGTTCCCTGCCGAGCAGAGAGCCTGATGTGGGCCTTGATTCCAGGACCCTGAGATCATGACCTGAGCTAAAGGCAGAGGCTTTAACCCACTGAGCCACCCAGGCACCCTCAATTCTGTCATCCTTTTATCCTACTTGTTAATTCCTCGTTGTCTGTTACATTCAATTTGCTGAACTAAGAATTGGAAATTCTTAAGTTCTCTGTGCCCATGAATGTTAATTTTATATGCAGATATCCTCCACAAGAGTTTCCTCCTCAGGTTATTTGGTGACATTGGTCATGAGGATTTTTTAATACAGTGAGGTGGGCTTTTCCATAGTTCATCCCAAAAGCACAACCCAAAATTTTATTACTAGTAATGGGAAAATTCATAAATAATGATAACATAAGGCTAGCATTGAGTGCTTATTGTTTGTCAGCCACATTACTAAGCACTTTATATACATTAACTCCTTTAAATGATGATTCTTGGGGCGCCTGGGTGGCTCAGTTGGTTAAGCGACTGCCTTCGGCTCAGGTCATGATCCCAGAGATCCGGGATCGAGTCCCACATCGGGCTCCCTGCTCGGCGGGAAGCCTGCTTCTCCCTTTCTCACTCCCCCTGCTTGTGTTCCCTCTCTGGCTATGTTTCTCTCTGTCAAATAAATAGATAGATAGATAGATAGATAGATAGATAGATAGATAGATAGATAGATAGATAGATAGATATGTTTCTCTGTCAAATAAATAAATAGATAGATAAGATAGATAGTGATTCTTTGTGCTCCATTTTAGAAGAAGCCTGAGAAGATGATGAGCAGATAGATAGGCAACAAGACTTGGGAAGCAGGTTGCATCTATCTCCAGTAAAGACTGAGGAAAAAAAAAAAGTGAATATAAGAAAATTGGAAAAATACTTCTGATCTCGACGTTGTATCTTTTAAGGGCAACATCTTTTTCAGCTTCACTAGAAAGAGTTTGAAATACTATTTAGCTTATAATCACAAGAGGAGTTGTGTAGGAAAGAATCACCAATCTAATTTAGTTCAGAAATCCTGCCACAACTTATTCTTTAGGGTAATAATCCCCTTTAAGTATAAATCAGTGTGGAAATGCCTTTGGTTAAAACCATCTGAAAATAGTGCATTTGTAGTGAAGAAAAATCCTATGAATTTACTGGATGTGGGAAAACTCATATGTCACACCTCATTAAATGTAGAAGTCAGGCTGGAGAGAAACCCTGTTCTTCTAAGGAATACTGAGGAGCCTTAGCTAGATGACAGATTCATTGAGCAAAGGAAAATTTTTTACTGGAGAAAAAGCAGTGAATATAACAAAACTACATTGAGCATTAGAAAATTTCATACTTGAAAAGAAAGCTTGTAATGTACTGTGTATGATAAAATTTCTCTTGAATTTTTTCCCCTTACTTTACATTTGAAAGGTCATACACAGAGAGAATGTAAGAAATGTGGAAATACCTTCAACCAAAAGTAAATCCTCATTCATCAAAAAATTCATACTGGAGAGAAACCTTGTGAATGTGGGAAAGCTTCCATTCAGATGTCACACCTCAGTCAGCAGAGAATTTGTAGTGGGGAAAACCCCTTTGCCTGTAAGGTATGTGGGAAAGCCTTCAGCCACAAATCAAATCTCACAGAGCATGAGCATTTTCACAATAGAGAGAAACCTTTTGAATGCAATGAATGTGGAAAAGCCTTTAGCCAAAAGCAGTATGTCATTAAACATCAGAATACCCATACTGGAGAGAAGCTTTTTGAATGTAATGAATGTGGAAAATCTTTCAGCCAGAAGGAAAACCTCCTTACCCATCAGAAAATTCACACTGGAGAGAAACCTTTTGAGTGTAAAGATTGCGGGAAAGCTTTCATTCAGAAGTCAAACCTCATCAGACACCAGAGAACTCACACAGGAGAGAAGCCTTTTGTATGTAAGGAGTGTGGAAAAACCTTCAGTGGCAAGTCTAACCTTACTGAGCATGAGAAAATTCATATCGGAGAGAAACCCTTTAAATGTAGTGAATGTGGAACAGCTTTTGGCCAGAAGAAGTACCTCATAAAACATCAAAACATTCACACTGGAGAGAAACCCTATGAATGTAATGAATGTGGAAAAGCCTTCTCTCAACGAACATCACTTATTGTACATGTGAGAATTCATTCAGGTGATAAGCCTTATGAATGCAATGTATGTGGAAAAGCCTTCTCTCAAAGTTCATCTCTTACTGTGCATGTGAGAAGCCATACAGGTGAGAAACCCTACGGTTGTAATGAATGTGGGAAAGCTTTCTCTCAGTTCTCAACCCTTGCTCTGCATTTGAGAATACACACAGGTAAGAAGCCTTATCAATGTAGTGAATGTGGGAAAGCTTTTAGCCAGAAGTCACACCACATTAGACATCAGAAAATTCATACTCATTAAAAACCTGTATATTTGGAAAAGGTTCATCAGGAATTTAAGCCTCTATAGCATATGAGAAGTAATCATGCTGAAGGAAAGTATCACAAATGGAGAAAACAAAAGTGAAAAACTTACTGGACACCAGGGAATTTATACTGAAGAGAAAGACATTTGTTTGATAAAAATCGTGCACCTAACAAAAAAGCTGATGGTGTAGGTAATGCTGAAACTTTAGATCCATTTCCACTAAAATTGGGAATGGGAAACATGCTTCTTATTGCTGTCTACGTAGATCTGGATCTTTCACCCATGTAATAGAAAAATAAGTTGTAAGTATTGGAAAGGAAGAGACTTTTCTATTGACTTAGAATGGAAGAGATTCTGGAAACACCTATGCATTTATTAGAATTTAGAATATGAGAGAATTTGCAAAAGGATGTGAGAAGATAATGAGACTATGTAAACAATGATCTGGAGGTAATCTGTTCTCCAAGGAAAAAACAAACCATGAACTATACACGGACAGAGGTAAGATCCAAGAGGATAAAACAGGAATATGAAACAGCGATATAGTGAAATGGTTATGACCTTGGGAGTAGGGAAACATTCCTTATAACAAGTTCAAGAATACCTAGCAATTCTGAGTTTGTATGCTTAGGAAATATATACCAGTCTATTTACTGTGGCATGATTTGTAGTAGCCATAAGTTGGAAACAACTTAAATGCCCATCGGGAACAAAATGGAAAATACTTATGATGAAATACTGTATATCTGTAAAATTTAACAAGTGAGATCTACATGTATTACCGAGAACGATCTCAAAAATCATGTTGAAGGGGGAAAATGAAGTTGCAGAATAACACATATTACAATGACATTTTTGTAAATTTAAAATTTTCTGACAAAATTCAGTACTATGTATTGGTAATGGATACATATATGTATGTTTTTAAAATGTTTTTGAAATGGATTGGAAGATACAGACCAAACTCTTGATGGTGGTTGCTTGTGAAGAGTGGAGAAGGGAACGGGGTGAGTGTGGGAGGGATGGGATGGGGACTGTTTAAAGGGGACTTCAGTTTTATATATAAACATCCATTTCTCTTAAAAACTAAAAAAAACTGCAAGTAAATATATCAAAATACTGGATAGTTCTGGATTGTGGTATATGGATATCTTGTCTTATTTTTTTGTACTTTTCTGTATTTTTAAATTTTCTCAAAATAAGAATGGGGGTGAGGATGGGAACACTGTAACTATAGAAATCATGTTCTAATGGATTCATTCCCAATCAAGTACTAAACTTTTTATAGAAAATATTTCTAAAATTTTATCAGTGATGAGTGGATGGACTTGCTCTCTATGTAATATGAAATTATCTATTTTATTAAAATTAAAAATGACAGCCTAATCCAAATCTGTTGTATTTTTACTTGTTATGGTATGCACTATATGATCTGTCTGTGCACTGGGTGGTTAGTCTTTACACTTCTTTTTTTTTTTTTTTAAGATTTTTATTTATTTATTTGACAGAAACACAGTGAGAGAGGGAACACAAGCAGGGGGAGTGAGAGAGGCAGAAGCAGGCTTCCCGCCGAGCAGGGAGCCCGATGTGGGGCTCGATCCCGGATCTCCAGGATCATGACCTGAGCCGAAGGCAGTTGCTTAACCAACTGAGCCACCCAGGTGCCCCAGTCTTTACACTTTTAACATTACTTTGCAATGTATCATTTGAGCTTAAAAATTTTTAAGAACTTTTATTTAAGGTGCATGCACATATGTCATATAGCTTGTCTTTTTCTGATAAACTGATTTTGGAATATCAGTTTTCCTGCCTATACATTTTCATGAGAACAGCTTAAGTTTTGGGGGCACCTGGGTCGCTCAGTTGGTTAAGCTTCCAACAGTGATCTCAGCTCGGGTCTCCCCCACCTTAAGATTTATGTATATTTTTATTTAAAAGAGAGTAGGGGAGAGGAAGAGGGAGAGAATCTTAAAGCAGACTCCCCCACTAAGTATAGAGCCCACCATGGGGCTTGATCCCAGAACCCTGAGATCATGACTTGAGCCAAAATGAGCTGGATGCTCAACTGACGGAGGCACCCCATATCTTAGTCCTTTCTAATATGAGGTGGCAGACTCATCCTTTAAAAAGGATGTTATATATTAATCTACTCAGGAATTGCACCATATGTTTCTACACCATTTTAAAATTGCCTCCATTTTATCACCTGCAGTTAAAAGTACATAAAGATTTTGGGCTTAAAACATTTTCCTAAAGTATTTTCCCCTCCTTAATCTGTCTTGCTTCACTTAGTTCTTAACACTGCTATGTTTGTGCAGCTTTGGAGTCAACAGAATAATTCTAGCCTGACCCTAAGACAAAACCAGGGGAATGACTTATATGTTTGCTGACCGTGGCATAGGACTCCTCCCCTATACAGAGTAAGACTAGTTGTATTGACCCATAGAGGAAAATTGAATCTGAAGTTCAGAGTTGTCATACTACCAAGCATATGAGAAGGTGGGTGATCTGAACCCCCTAAATACGTCTATCTTACTTCATTCTCATTGATAAGTGACTTGACTGTTGGACCCCTGAATCATTAGTCAAGATTTGTAAGATAAATCTTCGTTAATCCCACATTACCTAGATACATCATGCTACCTTCTGTAATACCCAAACCATGTAAGATCCACAAAACATTCTCTTTTATTTACCCCAAGCACAACAGAACCTCTAAAATGTCCTAATTTTCAGTCAACCTTAAATCTGTTTAGGGTATTCCTTAGTTGTGCCTGTTACATAAGCAGCACTTTGCTTTCCTTGATTGCATATGTATTTCAAATTTAAGGTGTATTGTGTCTAAAATACTGGGCACCAACACAAGCTATTTTGTGAAAAAATCTGGCTTTGTAATGTTACAGTTTACTTCCAATGAATAACAAATTTTATCATACAAAGTAATGATAATATAAGTTGGCAATTATTTAGCCTTTTTATCCTCTTAGTGTTTTCATTAAAGTCAGTGATGCTGATGGGGCGCCTGGGTGGCTCAGTTGGTTAAGTGACTGCTTTCGGCTCAGGTCATGATCCTGGAGACCCAGGATTGAGTCCCACACCGGGCTTCCTGCTTGGCGGGAAGCCTGCTTCTCGCTCTCTCAGTCCCTCTGCTTGTGTTCCCTCTCTAGCTATGTTTCTCTCTGTCAAATAAATAAAATCTTAAAAAAAAAAAAAGTCAGTGATGCTTAAACTTCAGTGTACCTTAGAGTTACCTGAAGTGCTTGTTGCTCAAGCTTTACCTCCAGTACTGCTGATTTAAATCTGAAGTGGGAGCTGAGAATTTGTATTTCTAAGAAGTTCCCAGGTGATGCAAATGCTGCTGTGCCAGGGACCACACGTTTGAGAACTTATGGTCTAAACCCTTTCATTTTCAGAACAGCTCTATTGGGTAGTATGCATTTTTCTACATATCTTAAAAAGGTAAGTGACAAGTTTTAGTGTTTTACATCTACTTATGGGAGAGCTATAAAACAAGTATGGTTTGTGATTCAGTAATAGATGAGAGAGAAGGCTCTTGCATACTTTGACAAATACTTGCTTACCACCTGTTACATGCTAGACATTGGATACACAATATCAAGACAAAAATGCTGCTGCCCTTTTGAAATTTTACTCAAATTTGAAGTGCTCTTGTCGAGGGTGGGGAGTTGTTAGATTTTTCATCTTATGATAAGGAAAATGCACTAGTAGGAAGGGAAAGTGGGATAAGATTGAAAATACAGACATGGAGGGCGCCTGGGTGGCTCAGTGGGTTAAAGCCTCTGCCTTCTGCTCAGGTCATGATAGAGTCCTGGGATGGAGGCCCTCATTTTCAGGCTGTTTGCTCAGCAGGGAGCCTACTTCCTCCTCTCTGTCTGCCTCTCTGCCTACTTGTGATCTCTCTGTGTCAAATAAATAAAATCTTTTTAAAAAGTACAGACATGGAGCGTAAGATGTAAGGATCATATGACATTGTGTTGAATGAAGGCTGGGATTTTATTAAATGCAATGAGAAAATGAGATGGCAGTGATATTACTAACATTTTGACACTTGATGACTCGATGCTTTTGAAGAATGGATTGAAAGAACAGGTAGACGGGCACCTGGGTGGCTCAGTGGATTAAGCCTCTGCCTTCTGCTCAGGTCAGGATCTCAGGGTCATGGGATTGAGGCCCACATTGGGCACTTTGGTAGGCAGGAAGCCTGCATCCTTTCTGCCTGCTTCTGCCTACTTGTGATCTGTCAAATAAATAAAATTTAAAAAAAGAACAAAGGAAGGGTGACCACTTTAGACTTGTTAATCACTGACATGAGGTGATACAGGTTAGGACAGAGATGTTGCATTGGAGATAGAAATGGATAATTAATGGGATTTTTTTGGAGGAAGGCTGACGGGACTTACTGAGGTGCATGGTAACAGGAAGACATCAAGTACAATGCCAACTTTTTAAACTTAAGACTGGCTAACATTGAGGGCTATGGAGAAACATTTTGGGAGGGGAAAAGAGTCAATTACGGGTACATTAGATTTGAAAAGCTTGTTTGATACTATGTGGAAATAAGAGGAGACCACTCACTAACTTTGGAATCAGATTTTATGTGGTATTAGGTGATAGGATAAGATCACTCAGGGGAAGTATGTGTTTGAGAAATCAAGAAAGCTTAGTTTGGAGTTTGGCACTCTGACATTTAGGAGCCATGTAGAAGAAGGAAACGTGACCAATTTATGTTAAGGGGAAAGGATATCTAGAGTTTGATGTCTCAGAAGTTAAGAGAGCTAAGTGTGTGAAGATAGCCATTCTGTTGATTGCTTCTACAAAATGGAGTAAGATGAGGGGCCCCTGGGTGGCTCAGTTGGTTAAGTGACTGCCTTCAGCTCAGGTCATGATCACGGAGACCCGGGATTGAGCCCCACATCAGGCTCCCTGCTCGGCAGGAAGCCTGCTTCTCCCTCTCTCACTCCCCCTGCTTGTGTTCCCTCTCTAGCTGTGTTTCTCTCTGTCAAATAAATAAATCTTTTTTTAAAAAAATTGAGTAAGATGAGCACATGATGTCCTTTAGGTTTGGCAATATGTAGGCCATTGTAGACTTTTTTTTTTTTTAATTTATTTAATAGACACAGGGAACACAAGCAAGGGGAGTGGGAGAGGGAGAAGCAGGCTTCCCGCCAAGCAGGGAGCCTGATGTGGGGCTCGATCCCAGAACCCTTGGGATCATAATCTGAGCTGAAGGCAGACACCCAACTGACTGAAACACCCCCATTGTACACCTTTTGAAAAGCCTGTTTGGTGGACTGCAGGGGTCCTAAACCAGATTGAGCAGCATAGGATGAATTGGTAAGACTATAGCTCTGCTGTCAGCCTGCCTGGTTTTGAAATCTGGACATGCCACTGTTTTCAAGAATTTCTGTGAGTATTGTAACATTTATGCCTTAGTTGCCTTATCTCTAGTGCATAGTCTCATACAGTTGTGGTTAAATTCTTCACATTAAAGAAAATCTTAGTACTTTGTACATAATAAATTCTCAATAAGAGTTGATCACTATTAGTCTGAGTTAAATAGTGAACAAAGATAGGAAGAGGTGACAGCAAGTACAGACTACTTGAAATAACTTCCTGGAAGCCCAGAGTGAGCTTAAGGCAGATATGAGATGAAAGAAGGGATTTCAGTTCTTCATTTTTGATTTGTTATTAAAGATAGAATATATAGAGAGAGTATACCTGTAACCTGATGACAGTGGCCAGTAAGGTAACTTCAGGACAAAATATTTGAGAGGCTAAGAGAAGATGAGCTGTTGCATAGATGACCCAGCTGGTGGTTGATAGGAAATGGCTTATTTTATCTGAACAGAAGGAAGAGAATAAAAGCATCAGTACAAGCACATCTGAAACTGAGGTGGGGTGGGGGTATAAAAAATTCTTATCTGATTATATTTTCTCAGTGAACTATCAAAGTTTAGTTAGAATGAAACTTGGGATGTATAAGATAAAAAAAATTTTTAGATTTTATTTGACAGAAATACAGCTAGAGGGAAAACAAGCAGGGGGAGTGAGAGAGGGAGAAGCAGGCTTCCCGCCAAGCAGGGAGCCTGATGTGGGGCTCGATCCCGGGACTTCAGGATCATGACCCAACCTGACCACCCCAAAAGGAGGTATGTTACTTAAGAGTTGAAGCATGCCCATGGGTCCCCAATAAAATGAAGGCTCTTAAATTTTTTATTAAAAATCTCTTTTTCGGTGGCGCCTGGGTGGCTCAGTTGGTTAAGCAACTTCCTTTGGCTCAGGTCACGATCCCGGAGACCCAGGATCGAGCCCCACATCAGGCTCCCTGCTCAGCAGGAAGCCTGCTTCTCCCTCTCTCACTCCCCCTGCTTGTGTTCCCTCTCTAGCTGTATTTCTCTCTGTCAAATAAATAAATCTTTTTTTAAAAATCCCTTTTTCCTCATCAAGCAATCATTTCATACATCCCTAAGCCATATCCAGTTTGAACTGCAGAAAACCTACCCAAAACATACTCATAGTGACTTTTCTCCAATGATTTCTGATGTTACCACATTTGAGAAACTTAGATAGCCTGCTAAATGAAAGAGAATTATGAGTTTGTTATTGAATGAAAGTTCTGTATAATGAGATTATTCTGTAAAACTAAAAGGTAAAATGCAGATGGAGGAATGAACTTGAGGGCAAATCTTCATTAGCTGTTTAGAATTAACATGGAACCAGAGAGTTTTTGGCACTGCTACATCAGGAATCTTGTAGAAAATAGGTTGATATGTGAAAAAAGAAGAAAATACTGGAGACCAGACAAAATATACCAAGGGTTAAATATGCAAAAAAAAATTCAACATAAATGTTGAAGGAACATAATTTTAAACATAAATGATTAAGGACTATATAACAATGGTAATGTCCAATTTGTGCAGTTAACAAAAGAACTAAAATTTTGAGAAGCAGGGAGGAGGGAAGAGAGCACAGGGAGGGCCAGAGGGAGTGAGAGAATTCTCAAGCAGATTCCCTTCTGAACGCAGAGCCTGAAGCAGGGCTCAACTTCATGAGCCTGAGACCATGACCTGAGCTGAAATCAAGAGTTGGCTGCTAAACTGACTGAACCACCCAGGTATCCTGAGCATGTGACTCTTGATCTGAGGGTTGTGAGTTCAAGCTCTATGTTGGGTGTAGAGTTTACTGAAGAATAGAATTAGGGGTGGGGCACCAGGGTGGCTCAGTCCTTAAGTGGCTGCCTTTGGCTCAGGACATGATCCCAGGATCCTGGGATCGAGCCCCACATTGGGCTCCCTGCTTGGTGGGAAGCCTGCTTCTCCCACTCCCTCTGCTTGTGTTCCCTCTCTCACTGTCTCTCTCTGTCAAATAAAAATATTTTTAAAAATTTAAAAAAGAAAATTAGGGGTGCCTGGGTGGCTCAGTCAGTTGAGAGTCTGCCTTCATTCAGTTCAGGTCATGATCCCAGAATCCTGGGTTCAAACTCTGCGTTGGGTCCCCTGCTCTGCAGGGAGTCTGCTTCTCCATTTCCCTCTGCCCACCCCCCCCGCACCCTCCTCCACTGCCTTTCTCTCTTAAATAAATAAAATCTTTTTTTTTTTAAATTTTATTTATTTAGGGGCACCTAGGTGGCTCAGTTGGTTAAGCCACTGCTTTCGGCTCAGGTCATGGTCCCGGAGACCCGGGATCGAGCCCCACATTGGGCTCCCTGCTTGGCGGGCAGCCTGCTTCTCCCTCTCTCAATCCCACTGCTTGTGTTTCCTCTCTGGCTGTGTTTCTGTCAAATAAGTAAAATCTTAAAAAAACAAAACAAAACAACAAAAAAAACAGCTATGTGCTATTTACCAGAGTCACATTGAAAAATATAAGGACAAAGGTGAAAAATACAGAGAAAGGTGTTACTAGGCACACAGCATACAAGAACACAATAGTCTTTAAAGCGAACACATCGATAGAAATAAAGTCATAGAGAATGGTAAAAATTTGAATTCACCAGGAAGGTAAAAGGATTCTAATCTTCTGTGTTTTCTTTGGAGAGAAGGCAAGCTGGGGGGTTGGAAGGGGGATAGAGGGAGAGAGAATCCCAAGCAGGCTTCATGCCCAGTGCAGAGACCAATGTGGGGCTTGATTTCACAACACTGTTATCATGACCTGAGCTGAAATCAAGAATCAGTAGCTTAAACAAGAATCAACAGCTTACCCAACTGAGCCACCCAAACACCCCTAATGTATGTTAAGTAAAAGGAACCACACAAATTTGACAAATTGACCAGATATATTTTTAAAATATTTTATTTATTTATTTGCAAGGGTGAGAGGGAGTCAGAGCACATACATGAGCAGGGGGAGGGAGAAGCAGACTCTCCACTGAGCAGGGAGCCTTATGTGGGGCTCGATCCCAGGACCCTGGGATCATAACGTGAGCTGAAGGCAGGTGTTTGACTGAGCCACCCAGGCACTCCTTTACCAGATATTTTAAAACTTTCTGGAGCAAAGCCAATTCAGTGTAAACTCATGATCATTTCTATCATTTTAAAATTCCTTATTCTTCAGTGTCTAAAAACAGAGGAGATAGAGGTCTTTGGAAGAGATCAGAGTTGGTTCCCAAATTGTGTCATGGCATTGACTTAGCTTTCCTATTTTCCATTTTCTCACTAACACTTATGGATAAGCATTCAGGCTTGGCCATCTAACTGGGCTATGTGTAAGTTGAAAGACTTATACTTTTTTTTTTTAAAGATTTTTTTATTTATTTGATAGAAATACAACTAGAAAGGGAACACAAGCAGGGGGAGTGAGAGGGAGAAGCAAGCTTCCCGCCCAGCAGGGAGCTTAAGGTGGGGCTTGTTCCTGGGACTCTGGGATCATGACCTGAACTGAAGGCAGATATGCAAGGACTGAGCCACCCAGGCTCCCCAGACTTATACTCTTTTTGAGAACCCTTTCACCTAATGTACCTTCAAACAGAAATATTTCTGTTTCTCTATCTTAACTCTTGGGAGTGCCAAGACACAGGAATAGAGTAGGGTGGGAAAGCCACGTGCACATACATTTTTATTGCCCTCAGGTCACTTATTCCACTGCTCATACATGTCGTTTTTTGTTTTTTGTTTTTTAAGATTTTATTTATTTGACAGAGATAAGCACAGCCAGAGAGGGAACACAAGCAGGGGGAGCGAGAGAGGGAGAAGCAGGCTTCCTGCTGAGCAGGGAGCCTGATGTGGGGCTCGATCTTGGGTCTCCGGGATCATGACCTGAGCCAAAGGCAGTCGCTCAACCAACTGAGCCACCCAGGCGCCCCTGCTCTTACATGTTTTTATAGTGCAATAGAAATGGGCAATTGCCTAGGGTATGAGTAGGAAAACCAATAATACAAGATGTGAAATAACCGTTTCTATACAAGGTATGCTTTCTGAGCATACTGAGAATAAAATAAGGAGGGATGGTTAGCAAATATGAAGAGTGGTAATCATGAGGTGCCTGGGTGGCTCAGGTGTTGGACGTCTGCCTTCAGCTCAGGTCATGATCCCGGAGTCCTGGGATTGAGCCCCCCCATCGGGCTCCCTGCTCAGTAGGAGGCCTGCTTCTCCCTCTCACTCCCTCTGTTTGTGTTCCCTCTCTAGCTGTGCTTCTCTCTGTTGAATAAATAAAATATTTTTAAAAAAAGAGTGGTAATCCTAAGTACCTGGGATTATAGATGAGTTTTTTTTTAACTCCCCCACCCCCATTTTTATTTTTTTATTTTATTTTTTAAAGATTTTATGTATTTGTCAGAGAGACTGAGAAAGAAAGCACAAGCAGGTGGGGAGTGGCAGACAGCAGGCTCTCCGCTGAGCAGGGAGTCACTGCCCGACTCATCCCAGGACCCTGATATCATGACCTGAGCTGAAGGCAGATCCTAAACTGACTGAACCACCCAGACGCCACTCCCCCACCCCCATTTAAAAAAAAATGTACATATGTAATAAAAGTCTTTTTATTGAGTTCCTTATAGAATTCCTGTTTGGCCAACTTGGAGTTCTACTGGAAGAAGAAGTTTGGTAGTTTTTAAGCTTTCAAATTTGTTTACATAAATGAAACCGATATGTAATTTCCCTTTTTAACTTAACTTTGTAATCCACATGATATGTTCTCACTTGTCATTGTTCTTTACCACTGTGAAAGTATATGTGAGAAGAGGACTGGCCAATTGGTAAGTTTTCCATGCAGATGATGATGAACATTAGTTACAGGAAGATAGAGGAAATTAAAAATGTATGTAAAGGTTTTCCATGAATGAGGAGTGTTTGTATTCTAGCGCTGCCAGAGAAAAATACCACAAAAGTTAAAAGAAGCCATCAAGTTTGTGGTATTTTGCTATTCTCTCCCCATTCTGGAGGCTGGAAGTTCAAAACTAGTAGGTGTGATCTGGGCCATGCTCCCTCTAGAGGCTGTAGGGAAGAATGCTTCCTTGCTTCTTGTGGCCCCAGGCATTGCTGGTTTTGTGGTTGCATGGTCCCCTCCCTTTTGTCTCCTCTGTGTTTGTCTGCAAATCTCTCTCTCTTTATAAAGACGCGCACTATTGGATTTAGGGCTTATCCTGATGCAGTATAATCTTTCTTTCATCTGTTTCCCTGTTTCCAAATAAAGTCGCTTTCATGGATACTAGGGTTAGGACTTAAATATACTCTTTGGAGATACCCAACCCACAACCTGGAAATCAGTAAACCTAATTGAAACAACACCTTCTGTGAAAATAAGCTTAGATACAGAAGTCCTTGAAATTGCCAGCATGAGTTTGAGCAAATCTAGCTGGAAGGCATCAGTTTCTTTAAAAAAAAAAAAAAATCCATGAGTTTTTCTCAAATCTGTATTCCCAGAATGAGTTTTGAACATTACAGTATTTAAAAATATAGGAAGGGGTAGTAACATAGGACATAGCTCTCACTGAAGGACTTTCATTGTGAGGATGAGGGATACAAATGTGTAAGGAACAAAATAGTGACACCTGAGATCCATAGGATGTGAGACATGGGGAATGAGCAACATCAATTCTAGTGGACAACAGGGGAAGAGAAATCCTTAGGAAAAGTGTGGCTAAATTAAGGCAAGAAGTGGAGGTAGAACTTTTAGAGTTGAGGTTTAGCACATACGCAGTGTTTGTGTTATGGCTGGCAATTTTAAGGGCAAAATGAAACAATAGGCCCAGACAGAATTAGAGGGGAAGTGTGAGTTAGGTGGTTGACTACAGTGGCTATGCTAACAGGTCTGAAAAGTGGGGCTGCTGGGACTTCACAGTTCTGTTTGATTGGCTTTCATAGATAAGGTCTCTGAACCACTGCAGTCACATCCATCTTTTTCACCAGAACAAGTTTTAATTTCTCCTAACTTCATTTAAGTGTAAATGGTTAAATGTCTGGTTGCCTGGGTTACTGAAGTAATTGATGGAGACCTGTCAGATACATAATCTAGGAAGGAAAGGGCAGAAGAAGCTAAGTTGTTGTTTTAAGATTTCTTTATTTTAGGGGTGCCTGGGTGGCTCAGTTTTTTTTTTTTTTAAGATTTTATTTATTTGACAGAAACACAGCCAGAGAGGGAACACAAGCAGGGGGAGTGAGAGAGGGAAAAGCAGGCTTCCTGCTGAGCAGGGAGCCCGATATGAGACTTGATCCCAGGTCTCTGGGATCATGACCTGAGCCGAAGGCAGTTGCTTAACCAACTGAGCCACCCAGGTGCCTGCGGAGGCAAAAACGAAGAGTCAGACACTTATCCAACTGAGCCACCCAGGTGCCCTGCGGAGTTTTTAAAATGGTGGAGTCATATAGAATGTGGTCATTGGTAAACACAATCTCTATGTAATCTCCCAGAGAAATGTAAAAGATGGCTTTGGTTATCTCATTGCCATACAAAGAATAAATGTTTATAATTCGTCAATTTTTATTTTTAAAGATTATACTTATTTGTCAGCACAAGCAGGGGGAGCAGCAAGCAGATGGAGAAGCAGGCTCCTGACTGAGCAAGGAGCTGGATGCAGGACTTGATCCTGGGACCCTGGGATCATGACCTGAGCTGAAGACAGATACTTAAACCAATTGTGCCAAACAGACGTCCCTAATTCTTCAATTCTTGTAAAAAATAATCTGAATTCCTTATATCAATATTCAAGTTCTTTCATGTTTTGTTCACTTTCTCCATTTCTATTTTTACCTATCACCAAATTAAAGTATATGCTTTATATGTTAACTAAAAATAGGTTACTGACGGTCCCAGATCTTGCTTTGCACTTTTCCACATTACCAACTTTTCTTATGCATTTTCCTCTGCTTGGAATGTCCATCCAGTATTATTCTTAATTACCAGCTATCAAAATGTATTCATCATCAAAGGCGGAGTTCAGTTGCTACTGTTGATTGAGCCCTTCCTATTCCTGCCTTTGTACACATAGAGATCATAGGTTTCTGAATAGTAACTACCAGTAATTGAGTCTTTAATATTTACCAAACACTGTTCTAAAAACTTGTATCAAGTCTATGAAGTGTGGTCACTCATTTACATAGCTAGTAATTAATCATTAGTTCTTAAACCATTATTGTAATAGAGCATCTTTAGAGATGAAAGGGAAGCTCAAGACTATTCCAACCCCTTTATTTTATTTTTTATTTTTTTAGAAGATTTTATTTATTTGACAGAGAGAAACACAGCCAGAGAGGGAACACAAGCAGGGGGAGTGAGAGAGGGAGAAGCAGGCTTCCCGCCGAGCAGGGAGCCCGATGCGGGGCTTGATCCTAGGTCTCCGGGATCGTGACCTGAGCCGAAGGCAGAGCCTTAATCATTGAGCAACCCAGGTGCCCCCCTTTATTTTATTTTTATCCCCTTTATTTTATAAGTGAACCAACTGAGACCAATAAAATGAAACAATTTGACTGAAGAACTGTAATTAGCATAATGGATAGGCATAGTACCAGATCAATTTAACAGCTTGATAAGTTATCACAAGACTAAGAAAAGTGACATTGAAATTATGAAAGGGAAAAATACAAGAATAGATCTAGAATATCCTCTATATGTACAATAGACATTTAAGAGGGCAAGAAAAGGACAGATGTACAAGGTGGAACTAATAATTTAAGCAAAAATGGAAGATTCCCTGTGTCAGGGAGGATTGAGTGGAGGTACTTTTCCCTGTTTCTCCTAAGTACAAATAAAAACCCTGGATGCTTACAGAAAACAAACAAGATTTGGAAAGTTGAAAGAAGAAGACATAGGGTTGGGACCATGGGACCTAAGAAATAACATGGTGGGAGATTCTTGGGTTTTTTGGGGGTTTTCTTGTTTTTTGCCTCATATGATCTAACACTTGGAGCCGAAGAAGCTGCCAACTCTGAAATGCCAATTGGTGTAGACAGTAGGAAAAAAGCACCCCCCCCAGCCTGTTCTCTAGCCAAAGAACAAGGAAAGCAACAGCTTAGTAAGACAAGAAACTTCTATATAGTGACTGTTCTACTCCAGGACAACACCATAGAAGAAGATGGGCTCAGCCCATACCAGCAACAACTACACGGGGAGTGCAGATTTCCACCCTTGCCAGGCTATAAAAAGGTGCTCCAACCCTACCTTCCCTTCACAGAGGTGGTGTCAGAAAAGGATACCACCCATACCGGGTGTAGGACAACCCCTCCCTTCTGCGGTGTCAGTGCAAACCATTTGTCGAGATGAGACTTTTACCCCCCACTCTGCAGTAATGGGGTACCATGCTCAACTTCCCTACTGGGTCATGTCAGAGAGGGCTACAGGGAAGTCAGGAGTTTCACCACTGCTCAGTGTTAATGAGGCCACACTCACCCCTACAGTGTCAGTAGAGACCACCTGGGAACCAGTAATGATACAGTCCAATTGTCCCAGCCAGGGAGGTTACCAGTGGAGGCCTCCCAGAGACCTGGAACTTTTATCCCAGTTCAGCAATCACCAGGAGGCCTTCCCCTTCTCAGGTGTCAAAGAAGCCTGAGTGGAGAATCTAGACTTCCCATATTTGGCAGAGACAAGGTGGTATCCCTGCTCTCTCAGCCATAACAATGTTAGAGGAAGCCAGCTAAAACTGAAAATTTAAGTTAGATCTAGTCTCATAACAAAATGCTCAAAATGTCTACATTTCAGTAAAAAAGTAATACTAAAACCAGGAAAATCTCAACTTGAGTAAAAATCAAGAGATGTTTTGTCATGAGCCCAAAATTGCTGTAAAAAATAGTCTATCAAAAATATTAATAGAAGGGCGCTGGGTGGCTCAATTGGTTAAGCATCTGCCTTCGGCTCAGGTCTTGATCCCAGGGGCTCCCTGCTCAGCAGGGACCTTGCTTCTCCCTCTCCCTCTGCCTGCCATTCCCCGTGCCTATACTCTCCCTCTCAAATAAATAAAATCTTCAAAAAAATTAAAAATACCTTAAAAATTAACAAAAATATTAATAGATGCCAAGACCAATGACAGAGATCTTATAATGCCAATGTTGGGTTTTTTTTTAAGATTTTATTTATTTATTTGACAGAAACACTGCAACAGAGGGACACAAGCAGGGAGAGGGAGAGAGGGAGAAGCAGGCTTCCTGCCGGGCAGGGAGCCTGATGCGGGGCTCTATTCTGGGATTCCAGGATCATGACCTGAGCCGAAGGCAGATGCTTAAGGACTGAGCCACCCAGGTGCCCCCTGACAAAGCTTCTAAAGCAGCCATTATTAATGTGCCCTAATTAGCAATTACAAAAACACTTGAAACAAATGAAAAATAGAAAGTAAATTTCAGCAAGAAATGGAAGACATAAAGAGAACTACTAAATGGAAATTCTAGAATTGAAACATACAATAACTAATATTAAAAAAGTAAAACAATGGACAGGTTCAAGAGCAGTATGGAAGGTACAGAGGAAAGATTCATTAAATTTTTTTTAAAGATTCATTAAATTTGAAGACAGACAATCAAAATTATTCAGTCTGACAGCAGAGAGAAACTAGACTGAAAACAAAACCTCAGGTAAACGAAGTAGAGACTGAGAGACCTGTGAGAGTATAAGAAACAATATAATATTCCTGTCACAGGAGTCCCACAGAAGGAGAAGAAGAGGACAGGGCTAAATAAGTAGTTGAAGAAATAATGGCTGAAAAATTCCCAAATATGGTAAAAGACATACATTTATAATCTACAGATTCACAAAGCTGAGAAAACCCAAACAGGGTAAAAAAAACACAGACACAAAGAAATCCAAGCCAAGACACATTATAATCAAATTTCTGAGAACTAAATATAAAGAAAAAAATCTTGGAAGCGGTGAGAGAAATGACACCTTACTTTTATATAAGGAAGACTATTTTTTATTTTTAAAGATTTTATTTATTTGACAGAAACACAGCCAGAGAGGGAATACAAGCAGGGGGTGTGAGAGAGGGAGAAGCAGGCTTCCCGCTGAGCAGGGAGCCTGATGTGGGACTCGATCCAGGGTCTCCGGGGTCATGACCTGAGCCGAAGGCAGTTGCTTAACCAACTGAGCCACCCAGGCGCCCCAAGGAAGACAATTTAAATGACAGCAGATATCTTACCAGAAATCAAAGAGAAAATGGCATAACATTTTTCAAATGATGAAAGGAAAACTGTTCAACCCAGAGTTTATCTAGGTTAGATTTTAGCAGTAGCGGTGAGCCACAGATCCCAGCTGGCCATGAGAGTAACCAATCAATTTGCCTGGAACCACTCTGTACCTATTCAACCATTCTGTCATACATATCTAAGTTCTCCCAGTCCACACAGAGTTGATATTTTACTACTTTAAAATGTAAGCCTCAACAACTATAAAGTCCTTTTAAAATCTTCTCTATGTTTAATGTTATATCTATATACACTGACAACTCTTAAAGGGATGAATAATGTTTTTATATTTATCCAGATATGTACCACTCTTGTTGATCATCTTTTATTTCTTAAGTTCAAGGTTTATGATTTATTTTTCTTCAGTCTGATGCTTTAGTATTTCCTTCAAAGTAGGGATATTGGCAATGAATTCTCTTCCTTTTCCTTCCAAGAAGAAAATTCACCAAGGTAGTCACCCAAGGTATTCTCCAAGAACATCTTTATTTCACCTTAATCCCTAAAGGATATTCTCACTGTATAGAGAATTATTGATTGGCAGTTTTTTTAAAAAAAGATTTTATTTATTTGACAGAGGGAAACACAGCCAGAGAGGGAACACAAGCAGGGGGAGTGAGAGAGGGAGAAGCAGGCTTTCTGCCGAGCAGGGAGCCCGATGTGGGGCTCGATCACGGGTCTCCGGGATCATGACCTGAGCCGAAGGCAGTTGCTTAACCAACTGAGCCACCCAGGCGACCCGATTGGCAGTTCTTTTTTAATATTTATTTGAGAGAGAGAGGGGTGGGGAGGGGGAAAAGGGAGAGGGAGAGAGAAGAATATCAAGTAGACTCCTTGCTGAGTGCAGAGCCTAAATGAAGAAGGGATTGATCTCAGAATCCATGCAATAGGGGCGCCTGGGTGGCTCAGTTGGTTAAGCAGCTGCTTTCAGCTCAGGTCATGATCCTGGAGACCCGGGATCAAGTCCCACATCGGGATTCCTGCTTGGCGGGAAGCCTGCTTCTCCCTCTCTCAGTCCCTCTGCTTGTGTTCCCTCTCTATCTGTGTTTCTCTCTGTCAAATAAATAAATAAAATCTTAAAAAAAAAAAAAGAATCCATGCAATAATGACCCAGGATATCATGTCCTGAGCCAAAATCACCATCAGATACCTAACCAACTGAGCCACCCAGGTGCCCCAATTGGCAGTTCTTTTTTATTTTTATTTTTAAATTAAATTTAATTAAATTTATTATTTTATTTTATTTATTTTATTTATTATTTTATTTATTTTATTTTATTTTATTTTTTTATTTTATTTTAGAGAGAGAGCACAAATAGGGGGAGCAGCAGAGGGAGGCGGAGAAGCAGATAGGGAGCCTGACCTGGGGCCTCATCCTGGGACCCTGAGATCACTGACCTGAGTGGAAAGCAGATGCTTAACCGGCTGAGCCACTCAGGAACCCTGGCAATTCTTCTTTCTTTCTTTCTTTTTTTTTTTTTTTGAGATTTTATTTATTTATTTGAGAGAGAGACCCAGTAGTGGAGAGGGGCAGAGGCAGGGCGAGAGAGAGAGAGAGAGAGAGAGAGAGAGAGAGAGAGAGAGACGCAGACTCCCTGCTGAGCAGGAAACCATATGCGGGGCTCAATCCCAGGACCCTGGGATCATGACCTGAGCCGAAGGCAGATCAACTGAGTCACCCAGGAGCCCTCTGGCAGTTCTCTCTCTCTTTTTTTTTTTTTAAAGATTTTATTTATTTGACAGAGAGAAACACAGCCAGAGAGGGAACACAAGCAGGGGGAGCGAGAGAGGGAGAAGCAGGCTTCCCGCCGAGCAGGGAGCCCGATGTGGGGCTCGATGTGGGGCTCGATCCTGGGTCTCTGGGATCATGACCTGAGCCGAAGGCAGTCGCTTAACCAACTGAGCCACCTAGGCACCCCTGGCAGTTCTCTTTTAATATCACTTTCAGAATACTGTTTCCTTGCTTTCTGGGCTTTTTTTTTCTTATGAGAAGTTCACAACCATTTGATTTATTGCTCCCCTACATGTGTTGTGCTATTTTTGTCTGACTGCTTTCAGTGTTTTTCAGTACCTTTATTTATTTTTTTAGCAGTCTGATTACAATGTGGCTGGGTATGATTTTCTTTGAGTTTAGTTTGTCAAGAAAATTACCTTGGGGTGCCTGGGTGGCTCAGTTAGTTAAGCTTTTGCCTTCAACTTAGATCATGTTCTCAGGCTCCTGGAATCCTGGGCAGGGAGCCTGCTTTTCCCTTTTCTTCTGCCCTTCCCCCACTTATGTTTTTTCTCTCTCAAATAAATAAAATCTTTTATTAGAAAATTACCTTGATCATGTAATTTATGTCTTTCACCAAATTTGGGAAGTGTTTAGCTATTATTTCTTAAAAAAATGTTTTAGTAGATGTCTTATTATGCTCTTTTCCTTCTGGGACCCCAGTGACATGAATGTTGGACTTTTTTATATTATCCCGTAAATCCCTGAGGTTTCTGTAAATTATTTTCAAAATTTTTCACTGTTCTTATACCCAATAATCTTCCTTGTTTTAAAATATATGAGCCTGATATTAATGTGACTATTACAAAATTAATTTTAATAGTGTTTATATGGCATATCTTTTCCTGTCCTTCTACCCTTAACCTAGCTTATCACTGTATTTCTGATGGATTTTTTTTTAATTGTCTGACAGCACAGGCAAGGGGAGAGGCAGGCTCCTCTGTGGGGCTTGATCCCAGAACCCTGGGATCATGACCTGAGCTGAAGGCAGACACTTAACCCACTTAGTCAGCCAGGTACCCCTCTGATGGATATCTTTAGACAGTATTTATTTATTTAGTTATTTTTTTAAAAGATTTTATTTATTTATTTGACAGAGAGAGAGAGATCACAAGCAGGGAGAGAGGCAGGCAGAGAGAGGAGGAAGCAGGCTCCCTGCTGAGCAGAGAGCCTGACACGGGCCTTGATCATAGGACCTTAAGATCATGACCTGAGCGGAAGGCAGAGGCTTTAACCCACTGAGCCACCCAGGCGCCCTTTAGACAGTATTTAGTTGGGCAATTCTTTTTCACTATAATTAGAGAAAATGTGCCTTTTATTTGGTGTGTTAGGACCCTTCACATTTTTTTAAAGATTATTTATTTATTTATTTATTTATTTATTTATTTATTTATTTATTTATTTCAGAGTGAGAGAGCACATGCTGGAGGAGGCACAGAGGGAGAGGGAAAAACAGATATCCCGCTGAGCTGGGAACAAGACACAGGGCTCGACCCCAGGACCCTGAGATCATGACCCTATTTACAAGCAGATGCTTAACCAACTCAGCCATCCAACTGCCCCAGAACCCTTTACATTTAATGTAATTATTGATCAGGTTAGATTTAGGTCTATCATTTCATTATTTATTTTGTGTTGGCCCCTCTGTGTGTTTCTTTTCTACTCCCTTCATCCTGTTTTCTTTGGATTAGGTAAATTATGAGATCGTAAGAAATATGTTTGGTCTTTGTCTTTAGTGCCTGACGGACAGCTCCTAAAACGCTTGTAATTTTTTGAATAACAGGGGAGCTAGAAGCATCTTTTGTTCTAATGAGGTGACTCTTGGTGGGCTTCTAGATAGCTGCAGAGTGGGGACTGGTTACTAGGAAGAACAAACCACAATTAGAATATTGGAACTTTCACCACCACCCTCTAGGGAGGGGAGAGAGGCTGGAGACTGAATTAAGACTCCATCATGCTTATATGGTGAAGCCTCCATAAAAATCCCTAAGGGTTTGGAGGTGAAGGGCAGTGGAGATGGTATGAACATATCTCCATACTTGGGATTTGTTTTTTGTCTTGTAAGATTTTAAAGTAATCTCTCTGCACTTAATGTGGGGTTCGAACTTACAACCCTAAGTCAAAGAGTCACATGTTCCACTGACTGAGGCAGCCAGATGCCCCATTTTTTTTTAAGATTTTATTTTTAAGGGGCGCCTGGGTGGCTCAGTCATTGCACATTTGCCTTCGACTCAGATCATGATTCCAGTGTCCTAGAATCAACCCCCAGGTCAAACTCGCTGTTCAGCAGGAAGCCTGCTTCTCCCTTTCCCTCTCCCCCTGATTGTGTTCCCTCTCTTGCTGTCTCTCTATCAAATAAATAAATGAAATCTTAAAAAAAAGATTTTATTTTTATAGGGGCGCCTGGGTGGCTCAGTCATTAAGTGTCTGTCTTTGGCTCAGGTCATGATCCCAGAGTCCTGGAATCGAGCCCACTTTGGCCTCCCTGCCCAGCGGAAGCTTGCTTCTCCCTTTCCTACTCCCCCTGCTTGTAGTCCCTCTCTCCCTATCTCTCTCTCTCTGTGTCAAATAAAATCTTTTTTTTTTTTTTAAGATTTTATTTGTTTGACAGAGAGAAACACAGCCAGAGAGGGAACACAAGCAGAGGGAGTGAGAGAGGGAGAAGCAGGCTTCCCACGGAGCAGGAAGCCTGATGTGGGACTTGATCCCGGGTCCCTGGGATCATGACCCGAGCCGAAGGCAGTCGCCCAACCAACTGAGCCACCCAGGCGCCCCTCAAATAAAATCTTTTAAAAAAAGTTTTGGGTGCCTGGGTGGCTCAGTGGATTAAAGCTTCTGCCTTCAGCTCAGGTCATGATCCCAGTGTCCAAGGATCGAGGCCCACATCCAGCTCTCTGCTCAGCAGGGAGCCTGCTTCCTCCTCTCTTTCTCCTTGCCTCTCTGCCTATTTGTGGTCTCTCTCTGTCAAATAAATAAATAAAATATATTTTAAAAAGTTTTTATTTTTATAAATCTCCAGAATTGTGTCTCTAAAGAATGTGTGCACAGTTTATGTGGCTGCATGTCACCATTTGTGTTACTGAATGGATAGAAATTTGTCTGGGAATGGACTGGGAATGAGGAGGAGGGTGTCCTCATTTCAGTGTTTCTAATGATGGGTTTGTGGCTCTGCAGTGGTGCTTTTGGGTCTCTGTGAGGGTGACTATTTGTGTGGTTACCCTGTGTCACAATATAAGAGTTTGACTGTGAGGCAAGTGGGAGGTTTCTGTCTTCATTTCAGTGTTTCTGGGATCTCTATTGCCTGTGCAATGGTACTTTTGGGGATTTTGAAGACTGTGAAGGAAGTTGTGAGCCTTTGACCGTAGGAGTCTAACTGGCAGGGTATGGGTACAGATTCTTAATTTTGTTTCTGGGATTGGTGTTAGTGCAAGTCCCCTGTTTTTCTCCCAAGCCTGCCCCCTTGCTTCACAACAGTGCCTCTAGACCCTCCTATGAGCAATTTTCTCTTGGCATCTCCAATCTGTGTCCTATTAGGAGCTGACACAGATTGGGCATGGTGTGCACCCTGAGGGGAGTGGTGTGCACCCTAAGGCTAACTGTGAATGTTATAGTTTCTAGAAGCTTCTGACTGTGGGATCGCTGCTTCTCCTCTGCCTTTTCACCTTATTGTGACAGGAGAGTTTCATAGAAATAACCCCCAAGGAGGAACATGAGCCCAGAGTGAAGTTTTCAGGTGAAGAATCTCCATGTTGTATACCAGGTTTGGAATGAAAGTTAGAGTTGGAGGTTTCCACCAATTTAACTCTGGAATAGAAGGAGGAGCTCCCCTTCATCTTCTGAATCGCCCTACCTTGGACCACCTTGTAGAAGAATTTTGCTCTTCTCTAATCCTGGGAGGGCCTGCTTGCCCAGACTGCCTCTGAGGAGGTGACAAGTGGGGAGGGATTGAGGCTGTGATTTTTCTGGGTCAGTCTGGGTTACAAGCAGGACCAGTATTTCATGATTCCTTCACCTAATTCTGCTAATTTCCAAGAAAGGTGCCCAGAGGACAAGGAAAGACATGGTGATCTAAAAACTATGAGGTTAGTGGCTGTTTTCTTTCCTGAAAGTGCCTTCTTATTTTTCAGAGCATGAGAGTGTTTTTCCTTCTCCTGAGAATTCTTTTTTTTTTTCTCCTGAGAATTCTTAATCAAGATCTATTCAGTAATCTTTTCCCTAGGTGTTCCTGTCTGAGTGAAAGATGGGAGCTATACATGGAGCCTGTGCTGGGCAGTATGGTAGCTACTGGCCATAAGTGGCTATTGAGCACTTGAAATGTAACTGATCAGAATTGAGATGTGCTGTAAGTATAAAATACATTCAGATTTTAAAGACCTATTAGGAAACAAAGAATGTAAAATATCCTGTGAATAATTCTTTTATATTGATTGCATGATGAAATAAAATATATTATTAAAATTCATTTTATCTTTTGTTACTTTAAAAATATGGCTATAAGGAAATTTTTTTTCACCACTGAGTTTATGTTAATTTGTCACAGCAATCATAGGAAACTTAGGAAGGCCAGTTGTCTTTTTTTTAAATTTTATTTATTTATTAGACAGAGCAAAGCACAGCTAGAGAGGGAACACAGGCAGGGGAAACGAGAGAGGGTGAAGCAGGCCTCCCACCGAGCAGGAAGCCTGATGTGGGGCTGAAACTGGGGACTCCAGGATCATGACCTGAGCTGAAGGCAGCTGCTTAATGACTGAGCCACTCAGGCGCCCTTATGGCTATAAGGAAATTTAACATGTATGGCTTGTATTATGTTTTTATTGCACCGTGATTTGGTGGATCCCAAAAGTCCAGTTCCATCTTATGAGGGAAGAATCCATAATTTCATAAAATCCACCAAAGGGATTCTAACCTCAAACAATTCAGAATGATTTGTTTAGAATAAAAAACTATGTAATATCTGGGAATGACCTTTAACTTTCAGTGATATTACTTCTGGGTATTTATCTCATGGATATGGAGAATTATGTAGTATAAAGACCTGGTCCAGAGTTGATATATAATAATAGATAAATTATGAGTAAATCATTCTGTATCCATATGATGGAATAGCATGGGACTTGACCATGACCCCAAGATCAAGAGTTGTACATTTTGGGATGCCTGGGTGGCTCAGTTGGTTTGGTTGAGTGTCTGCCTTCAGCTCAGGTCATGAGGGATCAAACCCCACATCGGGCTCCCTGCTCAACAGGGAAGTCTGCTCCTCCCCCTGCTTGTTCTGTCTCTCTCTGACAAATAGATAAAAGCTTAAAACAAAGTTGCACATTTCTCCAACTAAGCCATCCAGGTGCCTCTGAATATTCTTTTAAGTGGAAAATAGTATTTAGGAGCCAAAATCTAAGGATCTTTATTTATCTCTGTATTTAACGGTATATATTAGAAACCATGGGCTTACACTGATTCCTCTAATTTCTTTTTTTTTTTTTAAGATTTTTATTTATTTGTTTGACAGAGAGAAACACAGCTAGAGAGGGAACACAAGCAGGGGGAGTGAGGGAGGGAGAAGCAGACTTCCCCGCCAAGCAGGGAGCCCGAGGTGGGGTCTCTGGGATCATGACCTGAGCCGAAAGCAGTTGCTCAACCAACTGAGCCACCCAGGTGCCCCCTCTAATTTCATTCTAACACCACAGTATTTATTCTAGTTTTTCCCTTTTCAATATTCGTAACTCCCTCCTCCTACAGTGAGAAACCATGAGTCCATACTGATATAAAAATATAAATGAATAGGGGCGGTTTCAGTCGTTAAGCGTCTGCCTTTGTTTCGGACTCCCTGCTCAGCAGGAAGCCTGCTTCTCCCTTTTCCACTCTCCTTCCTTGTGTTCCCTCTTCCGCTGTGCCTCTCTCTGTCAAATAAATAAAATATTTAAAAAAATAAGTGAATATCTTAAAAATTTGATGAATGGAACATTTACTTACATACTCTTAGGCTTTCTTCCTTAGCTAAATCTGACAGACACCACCTTAATATCTAAGTGAGTATCATCAGCAATGGGACAAGTTGTATATCACATGATATAGTACACTGAGAACACAGTTTCACTTTTGTGACCTTCCCACCAAAGACATATAATCTGAATCTAATCATGAGGAAGTATCAGGCAATACCAAATTCAGGGTTATTCCACAAATTAACTGGCCCATAATCTTCAAAATTGTCAAACTCATGGAAGTCAGAGAGTACTGAACAAGTAAGTTAGACAGAGTAAACTAAGGATACATGACATGATATTGAACTCATTTTGCCCTGAAGGACATTACTGGGACAATTGGCAAAACTCACATGGTTTGTTTGAGGAGAGACAATAGTGTATTAATATTAATTTCCGGATTTTGATGGTGGTGGTTTTATTGTGTCATAAAATATCCTTGTTTGTGAGAAATGCACTCTAAAGTATTCCGGTATGGGGCATGTGTTTCCACTGTACTTGCAACTATTTTGTAAACTTGAGTTTGTTTTTTAAAAATTACAGTAAAATGAAGGCCCAGCCTTTGTCTTTCCCATTCTGAAGTTCTCTTGTTCCCAGATCCAGCCATGTTTTAGTTCCTAGTTATAATTCTGTTTTCCAAGAAGGAAATATTTATTATTAAAAGATGTTATGGAAAAATCCCTTTTCTTTCTCAGTCCTTCATAGGAGATGAGGAATTCATGTTCTTTTAAAATTAATTACCAAGCCTTTAGTTTTCTTTGTATTTTAACATTATTTTGTTTTGTTTTGTTTTTTAGAGAGAGCGCATGTGCACAAGTAGGGGTGGGGTTGGGTGGGGAGAGAGGTGCGGAGGGAAAGAGAGAATCTTAAGCTGATTCCACATGGAGCCTGATGCAGGTTAAGACCCTGAGATCATGACTTAAACCAAAATCAAGAGCCAGACACTTAACCAACTGAGCCACCCAGGTGTCCCTGTTTTTTGAATTTCTACATAGATCTTATTCACTTCCAGGCATATAAAGATAATGGAAATGTCCTACCATGCAACATGAATATACTCTAATTATCTTACTGTGCTGTATTATAAAACAAACTTCTAGCTCTAGCCTTTCTGCCTTTTCCCTCAGTGTTCTTTCACAGTTCTTATTCTTCCATCTTAAAATATTTCCTTTAATTTCACTAGTGCTATATGGATTTGTTTTTCAGAGATTGATGATGTTCAGGAGTATGGTTGTAGACTTTTCTCAGGAAGAGTGAGAGTGCCTGGACCCTGCTCAGAAGGATTTGTACAGAGATATGATGTTATAAAACTATAGCAGTCCAATTTTGGTGGGTAAGCATATCCATTTCTAAATATTCCTGGAATTTCTTCTTCTTTGTGTATTTATAGATTGTATTTCATGTGCATAGCAGAATTTCTCTTCCCTTTTTTTGTCCTCTCTTAAAGTAGTTTGTGCTTTGTAGGTTTGGGAATGAATGGATCCTTTGGACAATTTCATCTTATCTCCAAGAAAACCTTTCCTCTATGTCCTCTTTTTAAAAAATCCTATCTGGGTTTGCCTCTCTTCCTTCATTTTTTTTTTAAGATTTTATTTATTTGACAGCAAGAAGCATATTTACAGAGGGAACACAAGCCTGCTTCTCCCTCTCTCACTCCCCCTGCTTGTGTTCCCTCTCTGGCTGTGTTTCTCCCTGTCAAATAAATAAAATCTTAAAAAAAAAAAAAACCACAAAAAGGGAGGTGCCCTTGTTTTTCCTCAATGGATATCCCTTCCCAGTCCTTAAGTTCTTGTTCTTTTTTATTTGTTCTTTTGCATTTATTTATACTTGTTTTCATCCCTCTCAAATACCTACTTTTTAAAAAGATTTTATTTATTTATTTGACAGAGATCACACGTAGGCAGAGAGGCAGGCAGAGAGAGAGAGGAGGAAACAGGCTGCCTGCTGAGCAGAGAGCCCAATGCGGGGCTCGATCCCAGGACCCTGAGATCATGACCTGAGCCAAAGGCAGAGGCTTTAACCCACTGAGCCACCCAGGCACCCATCAAATACCTAGTTTTTAAAAACACTTCTGATCATTTTTTTTTTACTGTCCAATGGCTTATGCTTTTTTTTGGATGAGTTAATTTCTATTCAGCAATCCATATATCCATTTATTCGCTCATTTTTAAAAAGTGAGTGAATATTGTTGATTTTTCTAATTCATGAATGTCTCTTTGAGGGTCTTGTGTGAGAAGAAGTAAAGCATACTGAGTTAAGAACCAGGCTGCTAGGGTTTGATTTCCAGCTCTGTCATTTGCTATCTTACCTTGAACAACTTGCCTCAGTTTCCTTATCTGGAAAATTGTGATTTATGATAATACGTGCATCATAAGGATTCAATGAATTAATATATAGAGAGCATTATTACAAATTTTAATTTGTATTTTATTTATTCATTTTAAAAATATTTCATTTATTTATTTAGAGAGAATGAGCCTGGAGTGAGGGGAGGTGCAGAAAGAGAGAGGAGATGTCAAGCAGATTCCATGCTGAGTGTAGAACCTGACACAGGCTTGATCTCATGACCCTGAGATCATGATCTAAGCTAAATTAAGAATCAGACATTTAACGAACTGAGCCACCCAGGCACCCCTCTGATTTCATTTTTAATACATTAGTCAAGTAATTTTACATAGTAAGCAGTTAGAAGTTTTCAGAAATACCTTCTATTAGAAAAAAATGTTTTGTCCCCTACTAAACACAAAACTGCATATAATTAAATCTAACAATTCTGAGTAACTACCAAAACTTCACCACTATAAGAAGCATTGGTATTAGCTGCTGAGAGCTATAGCTTGATTTTTAAAAAATTGATACTTCAAAAATCATATCACTGATGTCAAAGACAAAGTTCTTCTAGGATTCAGAAGAAAGGGACAAAAGAAAGCCCATGGATAAACATTTTAAAACATAGGCATGAGAAATGCAAATATAATCAGAGTTGGGTAAATCTCAGAATTGTAGAGAACAAAACACAACAAAGAAATGGTTTGGTGTAAAAACTGTGAATCAAAACATGATACCTTAATCGGTTTCTGAGCATTTGATGGTCATCAAATACAAATGATAATCTAATTTAAAATCTTTGGGGTCACTAAACAAATACACGGTATGAATCTTCTTCCACCCCAGCTAACACCACCACATCCACCACCATCTTAGACCACTTTTGGAAGATCAGAATTCTTTCAACCACAGTTCGTGTGAACACTAGTCCATCCATCTGTCCCTCTGCTTCTCTTCGACATAAGACTAGTTAGAAAATAAATGGGTGGAATGTTCTTTGAGAGGCAGCTGTAGGCTCTATGGATTTCTTGAATAGAGTCCTCTGCCACTCTTACTGCACTCTCCCGTGCCTAGCTGAGCTCCAGTGGCCACATCATGGCATGGCAGTACATGGTGGTAAACTTCTCACACAGAGGAATGAGGAATGAAGAGGTGCCTGACCAAAGAGGTTCCTGGGAAAGCATTATATGGAGGAGGTGGCCTGAGAGGTCTGATTTCTTTCTATGACAGAGAAGGAAGCTGCATGTGTATCAAGGCCAATGCACAGCTGGAATCCAGAATCACTTAATAAGGACTGGTATTTACTAATTTACTTTAAAAAAAGATTTATTTGAGAGAGAGAGAGAGAGAGTGACAGAGAACACAAGCCAGGATGAGAGGCAGAAAGAGAGGCAGAGGGAGGAAGAGAAGCAGGCTCCAATGTGGGGCTCAATCCCAGGATCCTGGGATCATGACCTAAGCTGAAGGCAGAGGCTTAATTGACTGAGCCACCCAGGCACACCCCAAAATTCTTTCAAAGCTTATGATTTGTGGTATTCAATAAACCTAACAACTTACAAAAACTTCTCAAAAAATACACCTTTAGTATCTGATTGGAAATGCAGACCACTGTTACATTATTTCTATTGGTAATATAAGTCCATCTTTTCAACTATGAAAAACTTTACAAACAAAAAATAGTAAGACAAATATGTGTATTACCAACATATAGAAGTAAATTTTTTTTAAAGATTTTATTTATTTGACAGAAACACAGCGAGAGAGGGAACACAAGCAGGGGGAGTGAGAGAGGGAGAAGCAGGCTTCCCACAGGGCACGGAGCCCTATGGAGGGCTCAATCGCAGGACTCCGGGATCTTGACCTGAGCCGAAGGCAGGCGCTTAATGACTAAGCCACCCAGGTGCCCCTAGAAGTAAAATGTTTATGTTCCTTTGTAGTTTTTAAGTAACATATACATATTTAGATGTGAAGCCAAAATCTGTTAACTATCACCCCATCCTTCTCCTTCATTGTCCCCAAAGGGATTACCGTCATGAATTTAGCATAGTCATCCAATCCTTTTTTATACCTTTCTATACATATCTATACCCAAAACCAATATACAATCTAATGTTTTATTCCAGTTAGAGATATTATTATATTATGTGCATCATCTGCCCTTTTATTTTTCACTCAAAATCATGATTTTTAGATCATCCTTATTAATCCATATAGATATGGTTTGTTGTAGTGAATTGCTATACATTATTCCATCATATAAATATAACACATTTTATTCAACCTTTTGCCTAATGACAGGCATTTCAATTTTTCCCACTCCCAATATTTGGCTGCTAGAAATCATGCTAATAGTTTTTGCTGCCAGAAATCACACTGCAAAGAACATTATGGTACACATCTCTCTGTATTGTATTGGAGTTTCTCTAAGGCATAATACTAAAAAAAGAAATTTTGGGGTGTTTTGAGGTATACTTTAGGAAAATCTATTTAGGTTTACTAAGTCATTTTCCCAAAGTTTTAGATTTTTTTTAAAGATTTTATTTATTTATTTGACAGAGAGAGAGAGAGAGAGAGAGAGAGAGAGAGA